>VUQS01022571.1:0-12705 GCA_015108495.1 Heterochromis multidens | reverse complement strand
TCTAAAGCCACACAGGTCAGCCCTTCAGAACTGCAAGATGTGTTTCAGGAGACCTCCTCCAATATCTTCCAGATCAACGCCAATGGTAAAATGAGTGTGTGTGCCTGTGTGCTCTTTTAAAACTACTGAACAAGGATATTTTTAGTAGCCCTCTCTTCTTATGAATTCTATGATTAGTCTTTGGGTATGGGTGAAAACAGATCAGGGCAAACTAGTTTTGAGGTTAGGGTTAAAGGTATTGCTTGGATTAAATTAACATTGACAACATTTTGGGATTAAGATTAGATCTGAGATTAGTAACTGGGTTTCATTTATTGGTAAGGAGGTTAAGATTAATATGAGGAATATATTAGGGTTAAGTTTGGTGTAAAATATAAAGTTGAGTTAAGGAATTAGACTATTATTCTTAACAGAGTTGGTTTAAGTTTGTCATTATGTTTTGGAATAGGTTTTAAGATTTAAATAGTCCTGTATTTAAAACATGCTTGGCTTAAACTTAGAATTAAATATTTCAATTAGGGTGCAGTGGAGTTTAAAATTAGGGCTAGGCAGATTTGTGGATAAAATCACAGTTAGGATTAATCAATGTATCTTGGATTACTGATAGGATCAAACCTTCACTGAGTAGTTTTGGAAATTGAAATTAAGAGTTTAGTGCAGAATTATGACTTTATATTTGAGTTAAGGCAAAATTAGAAGTACATTTTGGTTTTAGGTTTAGATTAGGTTGAAATTTGGGCTAAAGTTAGCTTAAGATTTAGAGTTTATATTTTTGTCAGCAATGGGTTTACATTAGAATTGAGGTTAGATCAAGTAGTATTAAAACGCTTTTTCAAATAAAATAATGATTAAGTAGTTTGATCAATTGAAATTATGATTCTGTCAATTTGAAGATAAAACCTGTGTCAGTACCAGATTTAAAGTTGAGTTAATGGCAGTTAAAAAATACAGCTTTGGCTAAGTGTGGAAACAGTGTGAGGTTTGAAGTGAACTACATTTGCTTAGGATTAGAATTATTTTGATAAGAAATCTTATCTGGCTTAACAAAGACTTGGAATTTGTATTGAAAAGAATCTTAAATAGATGTAAAATTGATTAAAATTTCATTAGAATGGAAAGTTCTTCTTTCAAACCAAGTGCATAAGAGTGTTTGTGAGTCCTGAATACACTCTTAACATTTATATCATCCATTTGTTCCTCCAGTCGTTACACTAGAGAAGAATCTTCAGTCACTGGGAACATCTAGAGATACTGCAGAGCTGCGACAAAGTCTGTGAGTAGCACTCACCCCACATAAAACCATATACTTTGATTCTACATACTTGGTGGTCCACTTCACTTTAAGAGTTACATTTATCTCTGCTGTCCAGAAAAGTGCTTATTTTCTTTTTGTTTCACCACCCTCTTATGTATTGATTGTTCTTTTTTAGTTAAGCTGCCAGCAATTACCAGATTCAACACTGATGACAAAGTGTCCAATCTAAGATGATTGCATCTGTTTAAAATGCATTACATCCCACTGTGATTGCTGGCATGTCATCAATTCTATTGAACACTTTTTTATGATCGCCTTGGAGACTTACTGACAATGCTTGGCTGCTTTTATTTTCAACTTCCCATTTTCCTTCCACGGTATTGATGCAGTGCCGCCGACTGATGCAAATTGCATCCAGTATGGTGCTTTGTGTTATTCAGTCGCTCTCACTGTTTGTTCAGGAGGCTTTGTGGTTTGTCAGAAATTTAATGGTAACTTTTAGAGCTCATTAACTGGATGCTTCTGTTTTGATTGGCATATTTTGTGGATGCAACAGTTATCTGCTGTCACCAGTGATAAAGTTAAACACTAAGTGATTCATTTTGCATAATATGACCACGTTCAAAAAGAGAATGCTAAGTGACATTTTGGTTTTGGTTAATGGTTTCACTGCTGATTTGGTGAATGCGGAGTCTAAAGCTTTTCTGTTCTGGTAAGAGTAAAACTCTAGGGGCAAAACCATGCAAAGACTTTAATTAGCAACATGATTCTTGACCTCTTAGTGACCACACTGTTTTTTAAATTTTGTTTCTCACAATTGTTATATTCTACCTAACTATGAAACTAAAAATGAAATAAAAATAATTTCAGCTTTACTTTGGCATTTAAAAATAAGAACATATCTTGCACAATTATAGTATTTTGGTGACAAAAAGCAGGCACCATTCAGAGCATTCAGAGGGGATATTGACTGAACTGTTATTTTTGTTGTAAATGCCTATTGAACTGTTGTTTTCCTCCTGGGATTCTAGTGACTGAAATGCATTTTGAATAAAGTCAGTACCTGTAAGGTTAGTGGACGTGAAAAGTGAGTATGTTGTAGTATGTGGTCAGGAGCCTTTCATCATGCCTCATCAAGCCTTATCAGAACATTGAGTTTACCAATTTTGTGTGATTTTTTTCTAAAGGCATTAAGGATAGAAGCTCTCTAATATAGAAAAAGTGACGTTAAGTCAAAAAGACACTAACTACTTTTAGTACTGAGCGCTGAAGTGTCTATACAATGGGGAAAATAGTGCAGTGCATAAAAATCTCACACAAGGTCAGCATTAAAAGATGAACAATTTAAAAAAAACTGTTTGGATTAAATAAGAAAGAGGACGAACTCTGTAACTTTAAAGTTACAGATGGATAACAAATGAGTAGAAAGCTAATCAAACTTCTTTAAAGCTACTTCAATTTGTTAATTTAGAGTAGCCTACCAACAGCATCAACTTTGATCAAAGGACAGCTCAAGTTAAGTTTGCTGGCTTTGTGCTGTCTTTCTTCTGTTGTGAGTGGTTTTCAGGTCATCTCTATCAGGGAGAAGTGAACTGCCCTTACATCAGGCTCAGAAAATACACTTATAAGTATCTCTACTGTTGCTAGACATCTTTTCCACTCGGGAGAAATATCAAAAATTGATGTCCACAGGTTACCTTGTGCAGCTTTGTTGCCTAAATCCAAATCCCGGTGTAATGCATGAACAGGTACTGTTCGCTACCTCACCAAAACCATAAAGAGTAAATAGAGAGTAAATAACTTACAACAATGAGTCAGTGACATTGATGTTATTGAACCTGTTCAAAAAGTTCTTACCTGCAATTTCAGCCTGCTCTCAACCCTGAAACGTCAGTTATTGCAGTTTTGCCAAAGCTGCTGGCATGGCTCATTTACACACAAAGTCTCCCTCTGCGCCTGTGCCCTGATGCATAGGTTTATAGTATTAGTGGGATGGTCTGTCACCCCTGATTTGTCATTTTTCAACAAGCAGGGTTACTGTTATGAAGGAGGCTATTTTACCCCAAATCTTAATATTTTCCTAAACCTCACAAATGATTATAAAGTGCTCAAACCAAAGCAAAAAGATAAGAAGTAAGTGAAAAAATAAAAAAATAAAAAAATCAGAAAGTGGAAAAAAAAAAAAGTCAAAACAAAGTCCAAAGGTCCAATGGGGCACAAATGTGCGTTACAAACCTGCAACTTATACTTTTATCTGCCACCCCTCCATGTCATGGTCCTAGGTTTGGACCCAGGCTTTTATTCATGAGTTTCAATGGTTTCTTAGTTCCAGGTGTTTATTGTTCAAGTACTTTCTTGTACTTGAAGTTCCAATTAGGATTTTAGTCTTGGTTACAGTTTGTTATCTGCAAGCTTTTGCTCCCTTTGATCTCCCTCCTGTGTCAAGTTCTCCATATTGAGTATTTGTTATTAATTTCCTGTTTTATTTTGATAGTCATGTGTCCCTTGTGCTTTGTTTTTAGTTTTGGTTCCTGTCTAATTACCTTGATTTAGTTCAGGTATGTTTTATTTCCCCAGGTGACTCCACTCTCCCTGATTGCCTCGTGTGTATTTAAAGTTTCAGTCTCCCTTCAGTTTTTGTCAGTGTCTGTTTGCCTGCCTGTTGTTGGAGTGCCTTTATTGTTTGACTTATGGACTCTGTATTCTGGACTACTTATTCACCCCCTTTAAAGGTGGGTTTTAAGTCACTTTGCCTGTTTTTGAGTCCTTGCATTTGGGTCCTTTTGTCCTGCACACAATTACAGTCTGCATACTCTGCAGACTGTGACACTCCAACCTTCAAATGCAGATTTGTTGGTCTCTAAAACTGGACAATTATCTCTCAGCAGGATATAAGACTAAAGCACATTGTCATAATAGAACAAGGTGGCTTTTTTTTTTTTTAAATTTCCCACACTCAGCATCTTTTAAAATTGTGTTTTAATAGCAGATAAGGCCAGATCCCCATACAAGAACCTCCACTATGGAAAAGATTAAAACAATAGTGATGTACCCATGTCTACATGAGAATAACGATTCTTATACTCTACACTGCCTATGAAGCCATTTCCCTAGAACTTACAGAGAGAACTACACTGTAAGACGAAAACGGAATACATCTCCCACTATTCTCACGCTGATTAAGCTCAGTTGAGTCAGCATCTTTCAAAGTCACAGTCTAATTTCCTCTTTCATTCCTTATCATGCTGTGGTGGACGTGATACCTACTAGTTTCATGCAGGTTTTGTTGCCAGAACCAATTACTCATATTGTAAACACACAATCAGAAATGGCAAACTTAATGTGGCAATGCAAAGATGTATAAAGATGGAAAAAAAATATATACGGTGGCTACTATACCATATACAGTATTTATTTGCACTTACAGCCTCATCAGCTGTTGTTACTTCAACATCCTTCTTAGACATTTTTTCTTTACAGTTGCTCTCCTGCTGTGGAAATGTCATCTGAAAAATGGGCTTCTTATATTAAATGTTGATTCTCCCAATTTTGTAAAACATGTATTTATCCCAAAATTGACATAAATGCAAGGGAAACACACTGGAGAAAACACTTTTGCTCCTGCTTGTGTCCTTCAGAACACCCTTGATAAACAGACACAACTTGTATTCTTTCTCTTGTAAAGTACAAGGGGGTCTAGAGGACAAGAAGAGAAAAACTGAGATGTCACACAAACACAAATAACAAGATTAACTGCCAATACAGACAGTAGGAACAGGTACCTCAGTATTGTTTTAGGAATGATTAGAAAAATCCTGAACATAAATGGATTATTTATGCATTTATAAACTGAAGGCGTGGGTTTAGTTTGGCTTGAGAAGAAGAAGGGACAGGTAAGGGTCAAATGACTCGATCCTCCTTGAAACACTGTCTACAGTAAAGCTAGTATATTTGAAAATAACTATAGAAAGTGTAGCTTCTTTAATAATTTAAAAACTAATCAATAGTTCTCTGTGGAAAAATTAAGGACACCTTTGGTCTCAGAAGCTATATTGGCCTCAGTGTCCAATTGTATCTCCTTGTCACATTTCAGATGCCAGTCTTCTGCCTCTACTACTGCCCTTAAACTTTTGTCAGTTTGATACCTTCTAAATCTTTCAATATTTAAAAAATATTGAGACCTATTCATTTCCTTTCATATTAATTATCTTGTGACCATGGCAAGTTTAGGCTTGACCTCTGGTTAAAACTTGCCTAAACTATAAAGTAAAAAGGAGCACATTGAGGGGCAGAAGCAGTTAATGTATCAGTATTATCGATTTAATCTATTTTATAAAGACACAAGGACATTTAGTTGACAATAATTCTGTACTATTTGTGGATTTGGCATTTATACTTTATACTAACCATTCAGAGCAACTTGCTGGCTGACCCAATTAAAAGGTGGGGCTTATTTCTTCTACCAGAACCTTTAATATCTGTCTGTTCATCATGGACTGCAGTATCAAGTGGAGAACTACAGCACTCTGATCTCAAGCTACTTAATCCTGAAAAATGCCATATACACCCGTATGCTGCAGTAGTCTCACATGCAGCAGTGTCACTCAGTTTCCTTTGGAATAAAAGCAAGCCTCCTTTGTGCTCATGGTAAGAATTGTAGCCGCCATCTGCATGCCTGTCTTCAGGCAAAAAAACCCCACTCAAATCTCATGGTTAATAGAATTCGACCCGCCCCCGTAATCGTGGAAATGCACACGGCAAAAAGTGTAAGTGGATTAATAGCCAGCACCCTCTGAGTGTCATTGTCTTTGTTAGCACATTAAGCATTCACGGATGTTCTGGCAGTAATGTGCCAAAGGACACACGGCCGTGTTTGGAGGAGAGCGCCCCCAAATGACTGACAGCCTCTCTGCAGACATACACCTTCACAGTATTCTACAGGCTTTTCAGCAAGGAACAATAGTGACTGAAATATGAATGCATGAAAAATCTAACTTTTGTTGAATCTTTTTTTATTCAGTTTTTCACATCAGCATTGATAGAAATTAAAATAAATCTACTGTACAGTTAAATAAATGAAAGCACTTAGAGGTATATATAGTTTCTCATGATGTTTCAGATACATATTCAAATTTGTCCCCCACACTTCATTTAACTGTCTGCTGATGCTACTCGGGAGATTTACATTTCACATGCTCAACGCACTGCAGTCATATCTAAATGTCTATGTCATAGTTTTGGGAGAATGGCTAATAAATAATCATTTTGTAAGATGGATTTTTTAAAATCATATCATATGCTGCTATATTCAGATTATGTTACGGTTATGCACATTTAGTTGCCTTGTTGTAAGGCAGAGTTTTTGACTTGCTGATTGATTTACTTTCCCACCCTGAAAGCTGGACGTGACTGAAAAAATAAGATTGTGGATACAAGTAGCAGAAATGAACTTTCTCAGAAGGGCATCTGGTGGGAGCCTTAGAAATAGAATGAGGAGCCCGGTCATTGAGGGGGTTCTCAATGAGCCTCTGTTCCTCCACAATGAAAGGAGCCAGTTGAGCTGGTTCAGGCATCTGACCAGGATGCCTCTTAGAGGAGGTGTTTTGAGCATGTTTAACCAGGAGGAGACCCCAGGGCAGACCCAGAACACGGAGATATTGTGTGGCTTGAGATGCCTCCTCCTGGAAGTGGTGGCTGGGGTGAGGGAGATCTGATCTCTGTTTACCTGCCTCCATGGCCTAGGGTGAGTGGTAGAAGGTGGATGGATGGATCGATGGGAGTGATACTTAAGCAAATGATCTTAAGTTATATTAAGCATTTTTACATAAACAAAGTAATTTTTCAATTTTCTACTTTTTACAACAAAATGTGAGACATCAAAACAAAGAAATAACAAAAATGTAAAATCAAAACATTTCCTAAATGTTTTTTTTTTTTCAAAGTATTTTTGTCTTGCTTTGACAACAGGTTTTCATACTTCATTGTCTCTGATGGTGTCATGAGGTCATCACCCTGAGTCTTAAAGATGTTCCCAGATTTGCTGAGCACAGATGTGCTTGCTGCATTTAAGTCAAGCTGTACTCCACCTCTTTCTAAACTAACACAGCATGACTTTGAAGGTCAAGGAATCTAATGTAGCACTTTATTACTATTTTTATGCTGATTCTTTGTCAAACAGCTATGACATTGTCCTGCTGAAAATTTCCCACTAAGCTCGAACCACATGGGATCATGTGTCGCTGCAGGGTATTGTAGTAACCATGCTGATTAAATGTTTCCTTGCATTCTGGGGGAAAAAAAAAGGAAAACGGCAAGACCAACCAAACACTATCACAGCTCCTCCTCCATGCTTCATGGGGAGAACCACACAGGCAGATCCCATCTGTTCACCTTCTGTGTCTCAAAGAGACACAGTGGCTACAACCAAAAATATCACATTTACACTCATCAGACTAAGGTCCATATTTCTGATCAAATGTCAGTTTTTTGTCTTGGCTCCAAACAGGTCTTTACTTCTTGGTGTCCCTCAGTTATTTTTCTGAAGGAGTTCCACAAAGCTTCATTTATCCAACATCAGCTGTTGACATTCTGCTGTCCACTGCTCTCTCTCTCTTTTTTTTTTTTAAACTAAGTGGTTCTGGGATTTACCCTATGACAGCTAGGATAGGCTCCAACCCCTGTAAGATTTCCCTGGTCTTGGAGGGGAGGCATCCATAGTGCCACAGAGTCCAGACTTTGTTCCCTCATTGTTCACTTATTCAAGGCAGAGTCTGTGTATGGAAATTTTGGCCCATGTCTTGTTCATTTTATGTCCTTGTCTTTAGCTATACTGTAGGTAGTCTAATGGTATGTTACATAAAAATCAATCACAGCAACTCAGCATTATATAATCTGGATATGAATGCAAAGTGCAAAATTGTATGCATCAAGAGAAGTGTTTTGCTTGCTAAGAAAAGTATAAGGATTCGCTACTGCAGAACTGTCATTTTCTGCCACCAGTTCAGCTCTCCCTACAAAACACGTCATTGCCTTTTACAAACTTTAAAATTTCTATAGTTTGCATTGTTGTGTTTATTTTACATTGTACCATGAGACAAGGCTGAAGACAAACGTGGGCAAAAGATATGTGTAAAATTATGTGGTAGAGCCTCCTAAAGCCAGACTGACAGATTAATTCAAACTTCCTAAGAGTTAGACTTCTTTCATTCCACAATTGCTATTCATCCATGAATTCTGGACTGTTTTACTATGTCTTTTCTAGTCTTAATCTTCCAAGTGTAGCCCATCAACTATTATTTGTTTCACTGTGTGTCTCCCTTGATGAGAAACACAATGTTGTGTCACCAGGCAGATGAAAGTGTCAGTAAACAAACTCAGAATATGATTACTTTGTTGCGTGTGCTGCCAGAAATATTAGCTAATTTCACCTCCTCATTTAAAAAAACCACACAGACACACACAAAGCTGATGAGGTGTGAAGTTTATTATTCATAAAACGAACATGCTAAACAAGCCAGTGTTTATTTCTGTAAAATGTACCATGGAGTGAAACTATCAACAGAACAGAAAGAAAGTGTCACATGCTCATGCAACTTAATAAGGAACTTGCTTCAATATTCTGATCGTGCGGTGTTTGGGTGCTGCAGCACACATAGTAACATTTGTTGTCTGTATTTAAAGATTAAAGCATAGATGTAGGTAAAAGATAGATGAAGAATTATTGTTAGTGGTTTGGCTGCTGCCGTGTGTTTTTGTTACTTTGCTAAGTAACAGAATAATAAATATTAGGATTTCACTCACCTAAACTTAAGTACAAAGTTCTGAGATGGTCTGTACCACTCAGCAGGTAATATTATTATTATAACTCCATTAAAAAAAAATGCATCAGCAGCACAAACACAGCAGAGAGCTGCAGTTCAGTGACTTGAATTAGTGAGTTGAGGCCTAGCAGACAGCTATCAGTACAGATCCCGGTGTCTGCACACCTGTAAGTCAAAGCAGCCACGCCCTAACTTTAATCCTTAATGGTATCCAAATGGATGAGTTATAAAATGAATCACTACCGTACAGTTGTTATGAACGATCCATAGAGAAAAAATTTTTGGACATGTTTTTTAAAACTGTAAAGTTGGGGATTTTACCATGACAGTCTACAGGAATTGTTGTTTTTGGATTCAGCCTTATCTGGCTAGTAGAGGGACTGCAGTTTTTCCCACTTACACATTGGCTTAATTTTTCAGCCCTGGAGGATGTTGCTTGGAATAAACTAAATGAAATACTTTCCGGTAATTAGCAAGCTAACTGTTTGCATCATCATAAACTTTGGAAGCAAAGAAAACAGACTGTGCCTAGTCTGTATGCTAAGCTAGGCTAGAAATACCCTGACTTCAAAGCTGTACACTGGTCCTCAACAATAGTGTACATTTCCCAAAAGATGTAGTTTTCCTTTGAAAATAAAATAATAATAAAAAAATGTTAAAATTTGGATTGACTTAACAGTGAGCTTTCCAAGTTTTTCTTTTATTTCTGATTTGTAATATACTATCTATACCCTTATAAGCCAAACTATTATGGTCAACTGGCTAATATGCTATCCTTATCAAACAGCTTTAACCCACAGAGCTCTGGACTTTACAAGATCTCTGAAGATGCCATGTGGTATTTAGCAATGAAATGTTAAACCTTGAAGTCCTGGAAACTGAGAGTTGTGGCCACCATAAGATTAGTCTTGTTACAGCACATTCCCTAACACCCTTTCAAGAGTTAATCAAGTTTCCCTGCTATCTGGGAGCACCCCAAAAGCCTTGTATTTTTGGAGACATTCCAACCCAGTCATCTAGTCATAACAGGTTTGTAATTTAGTTGAGTAGGTGAGGTCCACCTCAGGGAGGTCCACCTCCTTGATTGTGATAATCACAAGTTCACTTACTGTCTAATATGTAATAGACACTCCCTGTTGTAATGAGATAATCATTATTCCATCATCTGTTTGGTCAGAAGGTTCAAGATTTGGTGTAAGCATCAGTTCTTTCCAGTACACTTGCACACACTTTTTCCCAGTACCTAGCAGGAAAATTGATCCAAACTTTCCACAGATCTTCTATAAATTAAAGTTTTCATCATCATTATCATCATCATCATCATCGTCATATCCCGTCAGTAACACCTCTCCAGCTGTAGGGTCAAAATGACCAACCTTTGGGCTCCTGGGAGAAGCTACTGTGTAACACACACACACACACACACACTCTCTCTCTCTCTCTCTCTCTCTCTCTCTCTCTCTCTCTCTCTCTCTCTCTCTCTCTCTCACACACACACACACACACACACACACTATGCAAACTTTCCACTCAGGATTATCTACCACTGAACTGCCATCTTAGACCCTCAGCCAGTGTCAAGATGATTGACACAGAGCACATCCTCTTCACCTTGGGTGGAAGAGAGGCGCTCAAAGCTGCCCGACCAACGAAAGGTAACAGAAGTCTAATAATGAGAGGCAAATGGAAGTCTCTCCAGGAATGGCTAATCTTAACGGACAGCGGCAGGAGCAAGCGGAGAATAACCTTACGGAATAAAAGAGGGATTACCAAGACACTTCAGTGGCAGAGAAAAACCATTGCACGCACAAATAAACAGCCAGAGTGCGCTGAGAGCATGAGGGACGCAATTTAATCAAGGGACACTGGTGTGTGTATTAGTTTAAGGAAAATAAACTAATCCTACAACAGCTATAAATTGTTCAATTATAATGAGGACATGGCTCTTCACAAACCATCACCCTTCTTCCATCATTTTTACTTCGCCATTATGCACCTGTGTATTGGCTGAATACACCCACAGGCCTATCTCATTCCAACACAAAGTGGCATTTGTTAATCCAAAATGTAGCAGCCTGAAGCGCAGCGATGGGCCCAAAAATCAGAAAAGTACTTTACAGACCTGAAGTCTGCTGTAGCTACTGTCTCTTAATATCCCCAAATGCACCTGAACTTCTGTCCTTTTCTATCAGCTAATTCAAAACTCGATATTTAGGGCCAGATTTACTAAGCAGGGCAAATTAGCATATGTAAGACCATTTTTCTGGGGGTTTCCAGGCTGAGACCATTACTTACATTTGGGTGGCAAAGAAAATGAGGTCTTGTTAATTTTTTTTTTCTGTGTGGCAAATCTCTGTAAGCCAAAGAGTTAATATATTTTGGTCACTCACTCTTGTATTTATGCATGCATGACTCATGTCACAGTCCACCTCACAGACTGTGACAAGGAATGGGAGACAAGACAAGATGGTAACTTAAATGGGAATTTATTTACAAAAACTTATTCAACTTCAAACAACTTGCATTTATCAGCAAGACAGTGATGCAAAGAATGTATGGATGGGTAGCAGTGTTTGCAAAAAGCAGAAGAAAGAAACTCAAAAAGCATGCTTGCTATAGCTGAGGGGGTCAGAGTCTGTGAGACTGCAGGAAGGAGGAAGCTTTTAAAACAGAGCTCACTGTATACGTGTATAACTCAGGCTAATTACCCTCCAGTTAGCTCCTGCAGGACAAAGCACAGCACAACACAAAACTGAGGCACCTAATACCCGGATGACCTAGGGGTCATCCTGTAAATATAATAATCTTTTCTTTTCAACCCCAAAATTATTATTATAAAAAATATTTTTTGCTTAATTATTATTATTTAATTGTTGATAGACCTTGTAAGATTCATCGACTGGACACTTTGTTAGGTACAGCTTCCTAATACTTAGCATCACAGAGCATCCATGATGTAAATCTCCTGTTCCACCACATCCCAAAGGTGCTCTATCAGATTTAGATCTGGTGACTGTGGAGGCCATTTGACTACAGTGAACTCACTGTCATGTTCAAGAAACCAGTTTGAGATGATCTGAGCTTTGTGGCATGGTGTGTTATCCTGCTGGAAGCAGCCATCAGAAGATGAGTACACTGTGGTCATGAAGGGATGGACATGGTCAGCAACAATACTCAAGTATACTGTGGCATTTAAGCAATGCTCAGTTGGTACTATCCCCCACACCACCAGCTTGAACCACTGATACAAGGCAGGATGTGTCCATGCTTTCATGTTGTTTATTCCAGATTCTGACCCTAACATCTGAATGTCACAGCAGAAATCAAGACTCATCAGTCCAGGCAATGTTTTTCCAATCTTCTATTGTCCAATCTTCTATTGTCCAATTTTGGTGAGCCTGTGTGAATTGTAGCCTCGGTTTCCTGTACTTAGCTGGCAAGTGTGACACGCAGTGTGGTCACTGTAGCCCAACTGCTTTTCTTGCTTGATCTTTTGTATAATGTGGTTGTAATAAGGGTCGTTTGATTTTTTTGGATGATTCTCTGTAAATTCTAGAGATGGTTGTGTGAGAAAATCCCAGTAGATCAGCAGTTTCTGAAATACTCAGACCAGCCCGTCTGGCAGCAACA
>VUQS01022569.1:11994-22366 GCA_015108495.1 Heterochromis multidens | reverse complement strand
TAAATTTAATTTAAACCTTTTTTTTTTTTTTTGTTTTTATTTTTTTTTTTTTTTTTTTTTTTTTTTGGTACTTGACCCAAACTGACAGTGTCTTGTTCCCAGCTAAAATACTATTCAATAATAAAATCAGGATCTGTCAACTGCATCTGATATTTCCCAGTTCATGCTTTATTAATTACTTTGCTTTGGGAAGCAACACATTGTAATGTGAAATCTTGTTTGTTGACATTACAAAATTGGAATTTTAGAATACACACAGTAAATCTCTCAAATGTTGTGACATAGAATAACATCTCATCAACCAAAAAACTTCTACTCTTATGACCTCTTTAGAGACCCATTTCACTGTGTAACAGAGTGCTTTTCAGAAATTGACTGAAATTAGCTCTGCGCCACAGAACCATAAAACCACAGAGGGAGGGAGGGATCGAAGGGGAGAGAGAGTGGTTGGTGGCTGGATGCCAGGTGAAGCTCTCCTGAGAGCACCATGGGCACTGTGGCAGAGAGATCCAGCCAAAGAACTTTGTTGTGATAAATCAGATTCACAACCCTATTTTTACTCATCTATAAATCTTGTTGGAAAAAAAAAGAAGAGAAGGCAAAGAAGCCAAGCAGCTTCGAGTACACAGGAAATGAGCAGGTTACTTCTCTTTGCTGCATTGGTTAAACACACTATAATGACCATTATTTATTTCTGCTGTCATCATGGTCCCAGATTCTAATCTGTAGCACATCTGTCTACCAAAATGAGAGGATCGTTAGGAAAGGGGTAGAGAGAAAGGAACAAAAAAAAAAAAAAAACCACGAGGAGAGACGAGAGGCAATTAGCATGCTTAGTTAATTGCTCTTATTTGCAGTTATCGGGGCAATTACAGGTCCCTGTGAATACAAATACAGCAACAGTGATATTAAATAGAGGAGGTAAATTTCTGGGGTGCTCTTGTGGTAAAATATGGAGTTGGATGGATTTTATATACTAGTTGTTGCAATACAATTATTCAAAAGATTTAATCTTGGATATACCTTGGCTGTCATACTGTAATGAATTCCTGCTCAGCAGCAGATGATCCATCAGGATGCCATAAAAAATCCATTTACATTATAAAGCAACAGCTTCTCCTACAGTTTGAGAACAGTAGTAAACTAGTGATGCATGGCCAGTGTGAAAGTGGTCAATCGCTTGCACAGACCATGATTACAGGAAATACTTGCACAGCTTCAAGCTAGAAATCATAGGCTCAGTTAGTAGACTTTATAACATATGTAAAGGCACACAAATGATTGTGGTCATCTGGGTGTGATACGCTAGAGTGGAACAAATTGATTTTTAATGCTACAATTTGAAATAGCCAACAGTTCAAAAAATAATAAAATCAGAAAGTGACTCTTATTGTGATCTGTTGCTTCTGTGACAAAAGAGATGCCACTGGGTGTAAGGGACAACACGAGTATGCCGCCAAGCACCAAAATGTTATGTCAGTACAGAAACTACACCCAGCTAAATTTTAAAAAAAAAAGAAAATGATTCAGAACAACAGATTGCCGTATTAGTACTCCTTGGTGTTAGTGACAAACACATGCCTGATGATCTGCATCAGTATAACCTCTGAAGGTGAGAACTGAAACTTCTTATTTCACCTTGTTGATCTGCAGTCATATACTGAAGTTGTTATCTGTTGCATCCTTCTGACATGCAGGATAGACTGTTGGCTTTGTAATTGATCCCACAGCTGCTATGATGGGCTGATACAGAGGAATAGCCACTCCTACCTGAAAAGATCAGTCTTAACCTGACTCTCATTTTATGCATGAATCACAAGATAGAACTTGCAGTCCATGAGGCTATAAAACAAGGGTTGCCTCCTCTATTCAGATATTTGCAGAGATATTGGTAAAAAAAAAAAGAAAAAAGGAACAACATACTACAGCTGAATCATCCACAGGCAAGCTGAAAAACAAAGGCAGAAGTCCATTATCAAAGCAGACTGTAGCAGCCTATTTGCACTTCAGTAAAGTTGGCAATATATTCACACATTTCCAGCTTGCTTTACTGAAGTCCTGTACTATTTATTTATTAATTTCTTTGTTTGATAGCATGTTGTGGTGTTGCATTTTGAAATGACTTCACATTAAATATTGACACCTGCCTGAACAGTGCTTTGTGAAAGGGGGATTTAATTCAGTCACATCAAAATATTGTTTTTTCTTCTATATTATTGTGTTTGATTGCATTCCCTGTGTCCTCAAGAGGAAAAGACAAAACATGAGGCTGAGAATATTGTCTGAATTAATAATTTTGATTTTAAATAAAAATTGAAAATCCTCTTCTTCTTCTTCTTCTGAACTTGTCTATTGAAATTTCATAATATTCTATAATGTACTCATAGATCTCCAAGTCAAGACATACGATACATGCACTAGTAGGGGGTTTTGAAATTCATGAAATGATAATGAACCATGCAGTTAATGGTAATGATTGGTACTTAGCCATAATTTAACCGGCTCGTCTGCTTTGACAAGAACATTATTGACTGGCTCTGCTGAGTCAAAGAGGTCCACTCTGTGTGAATCTGGGTCATTTTACAAATGTTGTTTTGTTTCAGTTCAGAATTATATTCAGAGTTTGTCTTTACATTACAAAACACTGACTAGAGTAATTTTTTTATTATATGCATGCAAGTATAAACTTTTCTAAGTTAATGATCTGTTTATCAGTTTTACCAGTGAATGGAGAGAATCACTGCACTCACATTTGCTGCTGGGTTTAATAAAAATTAATGATGTACAAACACTGATAATTAATTGTGTTTGCTATAGCTGCTTTCCTGCACTATCAGCTTACTCAGCAAAGTGCAAATACTGCATGTTAGTTGTGTGTATATAAAGACTAAGTTCCATTCACAAAGATGATTCTGATGCATTACAAGGACTAGATTACAGATTACAAGCAACCACAGAAAATGTTATAAATTATAGATTGAAGTCAGCTAAAATCCTTTGCTAGTGACTTGCAGTTTCCACAGCTTAAATAAAGTGTTCATTGATTGTACTCTTTTTTTTAATCTACATTTATTATGTCCAAATTACACAATGGTGTAGAAAGTTTAGCAATTTTGTTGTGTGTCTGTGGATTAATTAAGAATAGCTTTGTCTAAAACCTTTATGACATACTGGAATCACTGCAACTGGAGTTGCAGCTCTAAAGCTCCTTAACATCTGCAGTGTAAAATATGGCAGCAATCCTGATTCAACGACTGGAGAATGGACAGGATACCAGTCATTGTAAATTAAATGTACATACAATAAATACATGATGGCATCTGTCTTAGAGACTTGGGGGGGGGGGGCAAACTTTCAGTTTTATGCAGTTATGTGTTCTGATGTGGCAATCTGTTCATTTAGGTTACCTCCAGAAATAAAAGCATTTTTTTAAAGGTAGTTCAGCATTAGTACACTAATATTTCATGTTGATTGGCATAAGGGTTATATATAGTTAATGGAGCTTTCATCGACCAGGTGCAACATTAAAATGACTGAAAGGTGAAGTCAATATCATTGATTATCTCATTAAAATAGCACCTGTCCATGGGTGGGATATATTAGACAGCAAGTGAACTATCAGCTCTTGAAGTTGATGCAGTGAAAGAAGGGGGGAAAAAAGGCAAGCATAATGGTCTGAACAATTATGGCTATAGCTAAATTGTGATTGCTAGGACTGCAAGTCTGCCATGGTCCTGGATCTTGGGCCCAGAGTTTTGACTTTTAGACTATTAAATTCATGTTTATTTAGTATTCTTTGTTTGGTTCCTAGTTTTTTTTGTTTTTGTTTTTTTTTTTATTGGTCACCTTTTCTTAGTTATTAGTTTCAGTTTCTCTTTATTATTGTTATTCCTCTGTTTTTAGGCTTTTGTTCTTGCTATCTTTCTAATCTGGTTTTCTGTTAGACTTTAGTATTATGGATATTTGATCCCTTGCATTTTAGTCTAGCCTTATCAGTACCCTTTTCTGTTTTGTCAAGTCTCCATCTCTGTTAGTGATTCATTGTTAGTTTGTTCCTGTTTTATCTTGGTAGTCTTTTGCATCTTGTATTTAGTTTTACTTTCTTTGTAATTTCCTTTATTAGTTTCAGCTGTGTCTTTTTACCCTGGTGTGTTCACTCTACCTATTTACCTCAGGTGTCTATTTTAAAGCCTCAGTTTGCCTAAGTTTGTTGAGTCATTTTGTGTTTTTGTCAGTCCTCCCTTGTGTGTCCTTTGTGGAGTTCATGTAATTGGTTATTTTGCTGCCTTTTTGGATTGTCTCAGGTTTGTCTATGATTATGAAAGTTGCCTGCGAAGTCTGCAACCCGAAACCGTGACAAGGTCTTATAGAATGCTTCTGGTATACAATGGTTAGAACATAACAAAAATGTTCCAACAAAGGAAAAGTGGAGAATTGTTTAATAAATATACATTACATTTTAATTAAATTAGTCTCCAAGCATTTTGTAGACTCTCGCTACCATAAGTGGCACTTAAAATTTGCCACTAACAGCTTCCTCTTGAGAATCTTGTGTGAAGGACATTAAGGGCATTACACAGGATTAGAAGATTTATTTCAATGTTCAGAAAGAGTTAAGAGAAGATATGGGGCACCACCCAGTGTTAGTAAATGTAAAACAGAACATCACTGATATCTTGAACACTTGAAGCTAATCAGTAGTGCATTATCACATTTTTACCATGAGTGCAGCTGAGTGTGAATCATCAGGAATGAGAATTAGCACCTCCAAGTTTGAAGCCATGGTTCTCAGCCAAAAAAGGGTGGGGTGCCCAGTCCAGGCTTGGAACAAGTTGCTGCCCCAGGTAGAGGAGTTTATGTATCTCGGGATCTTGTTAATGAGTGAGGGGAGAGTGGAGTAGGAGATTGATTTACAGATTGGTGCAGTGTCTGTTGTAATATGGACGCTATACAGGTCTGTTGAGGTTAAGAGAGAGGTGGGGGTGAAAGTGAAACTATGGTCATGAGCTCTGGTGACTGAATGAATAAGATTGCAGATAGAAGTGGCAGAAATTAGCTTCCTCCAAAGGGTGTTTGGGCTTACTCTCAGAGATAGGGGTGAGGTGCTTGGTCCTTCAGGAGTGTTTTTTTTTTTTGTTTTATTTTACAAAATATGCAAGTTAATTGTAACTTTGCACACTTCTTTAGATGGCATAACTAATAATGCTTTGAGAAGAAATAAGTTTTGCTATTTTTATTATTTTACTATTATTTTTGCTTCTTGCAGTAAAATATTCTCGGGGTCCCCAGGGACCCCAGTCAGTACTCCGTGTATGTTAATTATGTCAGTAGAATGATGGCTAAACTGATTTCTCCACTTCTATTCATGTGTAACCAATACTTTCTTCTGTTTTCTCCCAGTCTCTGTCTGCAGTTGTGAAGCTGTACAGACTGTAAGTCACAGTTGCATCTAAACCAAATTTACACTCCACATGTGATTCACTGAAGCATTTACCTTTATCAGGGAGCACACCATTCTGTTTTTTAAAAATGTGACTTAAAAGCTCCAACCAAAAAAACTTGCCAGGCAAAAGCCAAGAAACGTGAATTGGCAGCATTTGTTCTTGGCTGAAACTAAAGCCACACATACAATAAACACTGTTCATGTACAATGTATCCACAAACCATTTTATGGGCATTTTAATAGGTTAAAATAGATTTTAGGTGACTGAAAAATCAAAAGAAACAGGATACAGATAACACAACTAGAACTTTAGGCAGCTTAACATTACATAGTCTTATGCAGTTTCTGTACATATGTGAAGTTTTTTCTGGCAATATTCAGATTTGTTGTCCTTGGTTGAGTGGTAATTTTGGAGGCTAGAGTGCACTTTGTTTTTATGTTTGATAGACACCTTAGATGTTGGAAAGTGAATTATGTCCAGTAAAAAGTCAAATTTACTGTAAATGTGCACTTACCCTGTTTATATTATTCAGCTACAATACCAATTCCCCCACAGTCATGACATTGACGTTAGGCTTTTTAGATGTATTTGCACTGATGTCCTCATTATTTTTCAAAAAAAAAAAAAGAAAAGATCAGAAAGTAGAGAACAGAGGGGGATTATAAGGACACAAGAGACCGAGTAATAACCTTGCCAATGGCATTGTATGCGTATGTGTGGTTTTTTTTTGTTTTGTGTGTGTGTGTGCCTCTGTTGGTCCAGCCATTTGCTTGGCATGGGCAGGAACTGGACCAGCTGAGACAGCTTGTACACACCCAGGCATCAGTGCGGCCCCATGCAGACACACTTTAACACAAACATGCATCAAAGCACGTTCATTCATTTGATGGTTCCATGTGGAGAGGAGGTTCAGCCTTTCTCGGCATGGGGTGCGAACTATTACCTTGACATCACTTAGCAAAATGTTTGATAGTGACCTCTTTGGTGATAGTAATTAAATTTGTAAAGGGTGTGGGAGGAATAGAAGTGCAATTTAAAAGATATAGTACATATATCAGACTGAGTGAGCATGTGCAGTCTGCATTAAATAATCATCAAAGCTTTTAAAAAAAAAGTTAAACTTTTTTAAAAATACAAATTATGCAAAATGACAAAATAAACTTGCAGAAACATCACATTTAAAATAAAATGTTCAAAATACATTTAATCTATGGGCAGCTTTGTGAAACTATAATCATTACATTTCTTGTTTACAAAATGTTAAAGTAGTACTTTAATTATTTCCACATCATAATTTCCAAGACTTGAAGTAAGTAGAACCAACTGTGTTGCTATAAATATTAAATGAGCCAGGTCACTAAAAAGTAATTGGCTTTTTGAACTGCCTGATACTGCTCTACTGTCTCTGCTGAGATTTATAATGTTGACTTACTGTATAAGACAGAGAGGGTAATCACTGAGACAGTTTATCCTGAAGCTGCATCTGTCTCTCACCCTCCGACATTGGGCAAGGAGTGCAATTGTTTTAGGGCAAAATAGGTGTCAGCCTAAATCAGCTTGGACTGCTTCAAGGATAAAAAGGCCAAAAGGGAAAAAAAATGTTTTAATCTAGTAAAATGAGATCCAAGGAAAATCTAATACTTCATTCTAAATGCATTTTGTTGTATATCCTTTTCATCTTTTTCTAATTCATCTTCTTCTCTCACAGTCTCCCTCACTTGCTCTCTCCAGGTTTTAGCTGAAATTAAATTGATTTGCATAATGAAAGGAGATCAAATTTTGCCGTACAGAAGTAAAATAGAAATAAAAAGGACTTTCCTCTGAGGGTGGATGGGTATGAGCCACATGAGAAAGGGAGAGGTGAAAGAAAGAAACAATAAAATGCAATTATACAGCTTCAATAAACCCAAAATTCCAGCACATACAAAAAAACCCCAGATAGGCAGTTCACATTATTTCATTTGACAAAGCTATAAAGACTCATTCAAAGCTGCAGCAAGCCTTACAACACCACAAATTGTCTAATCACTGGTTTAAAAAAATTAAAAAACTTTCTAGGTCTTATTACTAATTACATTTCTATTATCATGGTAATGCTTGGCAACCTTCAACAAAAAATCTCATCTAATTGTTCTTGTTGTTGTATCTCTGTTCCGGGTGCCATTTTGAGTTGTGGGATTGCTTTTGATTTGTTCATTTGATGCATCTTGGCCCAATATCTCCCAAATATTAAACAGAACAGAGATGGGTGAAATGGGAAATATAAATAAATATTTCACCAGTGAGATACATGTAGCTGAATTAGTTTGGTTTTATTGGTTAACTATGCTTGAATTTGATCATGTAATTTTTTTTGATGATTTCTTTTTATGGAATAAACCATAAATAGGCATTGTACTGTACTGTCTTTGTTTCCTCTATGTCAAATGTCAAAAGCATTTCTGATTGATTTTCTTTATGGATCATGCTATCCTTAAGTGATTTCTTGAGTGAAATCCTGTTTAAGTTAAGTCATGGCAATGCAACATGAAAGCATCTTTGAGGACTGATATTAGGAGATTTGATGCATTTGCTCTCCAGCAGGGCCTTTCTTCTCTGCTGACTTTCAGTTAATAGTGTATTGTGGTTGAGTTTTCATGTCTGCTTCCTTTCTCTATGCTTGAAATTTAAGGTGAGCACACAGTGTATATAAACAATAAATTTTCTTATATCTACACAATTTGAGAAAGAGCAGTGAAATTTCCGTAACTACATGCAGACACACACAGAAGCACTCGAAAACTTTGTTATCTGTAAAAATAAAGTTTACAAAAACCTTTAAGTTCAACCCTCTGAAAGGGTTTTAATAAGATTGATGGTCAATGAGAAAAAAAAAAATCTAAATCCTGATTGGTACACTATTGTCTCATTAACTTGGTACAGCTGAGTTGAGACCACTTTGAAAAGTGAGAGCACAGGGAAAATAAGACATCTAAAAAGCTTTAGGTGATTAGTATGAAATGGTGTGTCAATGCTGGACATTAAACATGATTAAAACATCGTTATTTTAATAAAGTACACACATTTTTTGATATTTTCTTTTCTCATTTCAGTTCTACATCTAAGGTCCTACTCTAGGATTTCCTAAAAAGTGTGCAGGATTTTTTGTGCCTGAGACCCTTTGAACCATCTCAGAGAAAGAAAAAAAATGTGGCTGCATGTTTGATGTTCTTTCTCATTATTCCACCTGCAAGAAGCACTACTGTTAGGCATTACTATCAGGAACTGCCACATGCTAGTACTATAGCTAACATTCATCAATGAGGTCTTTTTCTCTATTTTTATTGTGGGAATCACTGACTTTTAAGTCATTTGGAGAGTGCTTACATTACACAGTGTGTTATTTCATGTTATTATGTTCATCTTTCTTTCTTTCTTTTTTCAAAGCATTACATGCTTTAAATATTGAGCATTTTTACCCCTCATAGTATGAACATTTATTTGCATTCAGCCAATTGTTAAACCATGTCTACTTATAAAGTGTAATGCCAGTAGCACTTTAGCAGATGATGAGGAGCACTGCTGTTTTGTCTCCATCTATACCTGTACATTGTTTATACATAACTCCTTGTAAAACCTCAGAGAGGCTGGAGCTAATCTGTTATGACAAACCGTGTGCAGCCCTTTTATAGATTGCTTTTTTTTGTTTGTTTTTTCATTAAACCTAATTGCTTCATATTCTAATTAAAGGAGGTGGTGCAGCCACAGGAATGACTATACCTAGATTTTATTGTCTCTTATTAATGCAAGCACATGTGATCTAATCACAGAATGAGGCTAAGACAACCGGTTGTCTTAAGTCCATTGTTGAAGCAAGCTCTTCAGAGACTCAAGCTCTTTTTACTGAGATGACCTTATAGCATCTTCTGCTCATGAATAGCAATAAATCATAACAGCATTAATAATATTTCTATTTACAAAGTCATGGCAAAGTTTTTATCGACCAGTGCTCATTCATGTGAGTCACAAAAGTGAATCACATACCCAGTACATAAGTTTTCCTTTATTGTTGCAGCATCTTTTGTGCCAAAAGCTGTTTGATGGCCAACTTTTGCATAAATGTGAAAACAAAATTCTGGTGAGTGTATCAAAACTGGCAGTACTAGCCTTTTTATTATTGTTCAGTACTATTTTCTGGAGTTTATTGTGCACTGAATGTCACTTCAAGTGATTGGTCATTGTTGTTTTGTAGTTCTTGTAGGGTCAGTATAAATGTTTGAATAATCAATCAAGAGGGACAGAATAAAAAAAATATTTAGGAGTCAAACCTAAAAACTAAATCATACACCAAAAACTGGGTCCAAAACAACAAAAACAAGGTGATTTACAGAGCAGTTCAACAAAAAGAACAGGCATCGAAGACACATTTTAAGAAGCACAATAGGACAACTCTACCCTTGCCCTTGATGAGTTTGGTACTTTGTCAACCCTGAGTTGAATTACGATCTCTATTTAGAGGACGATTGATCCAACCATGGCAAGAAATTGTAGAGTATAGTGGGAGAACACTTCTGCATGCAGTGATATATGCTCCATCTGTGTCTTCCTGCTATTACATAGAGGCTAATACAGTATAGCTTAAGGCATGAAAAAATGTCTACATCCCTGTGGGAAAAGAAGCCCTTGCTTGAAATGCCTCCCAGTAGAGAGATAAAATGCCTGGACACCAATTAATGTGTCCATAATTCTTACATGTGAACATCACTGATGAAGAGCTACATGTTCAATAAGACAACTTCTGACAGGTAGATATGGACCTCTTCAGGATGTCTCCTTGGATAAGCCTTTGTGAGGTGGTGATTATATGGCTGCATGGAATAATATTAATATGCAAATTGTGAGGATCAGAGCCTACAGGACCCTGCTGCATGGGGCTTGAAGGGCAAAAA
>VUQS01022568.1:0-16510 GCA_015108495.1 Heterochromis multidens | reverse complement strand
AAAAGTAGAATGGGAGGAAGAGCCTTCAACTTTCAGGCCCCTCTTCTGTGGAACCAGCTCCCAGTTTGGATTCGGGAGACAGACACCCTCTCTACTTTTAAGATTAGGCTTAAAACTTTCCTTTTTGATAAAGCTTATAGTTAGGGCTGGATCAGGTGACCCTGAATCCTCCCTTAGTTACGCTGCAATAGGCTTAGGCTGCTGGGGGTTTCCCATGATACACTGAGCGTTTCTCCTTCTCTCACCTCTGTTCACTCACCTTGTGTTTTTACACCTCTCTGCATTTAATGAGCTATTATTAATCTCTGGCTCTCTTCCACAGCATGTCTTTCTCCCCTCACCCCCAACCGGTCGCGGCGGATGGCTGCCCCTCCCTGAGCCTGGTTCCGCCTGAGGTTTTCTTCCTGTTAAAAGGGAGTTTTTCCTTCCCACTGTTGCCAAGTGCTTGCTCATAGGGGGTCGTTTGATTGTTGGGGTTTTTCTCTGTATTATTGTAGGGTTTATACCTTACGCTATAAAGCGCCTTGAGGCGACTTTTGTTGTGATTTGGCGCTATATAAATAAAATTGAATTGAATTGAATATAAACTTGGGTGTCATTTCTTGTGTATGCAGAGGTCTGTCAGTGCCACTGCACAATTAGTGATTAGCATTATAGCAGGTGGATAGAGCTACATAAATTGAGTGTAACATTAAATTGCACCAGATCTCGTACACAAATATTGCTCCTTTTTATGTTTTTTTTTTTTTCAGTATCACAGTAATCTTGTGATAGCTTCTGTTTATTCATAGGTACACTATCCAGACCTGCTAGGCAAACATGGCATATTATTAATGGCAATATTTTTGGCAAAAATGTTCCTGTTTATACCCCCAAAACCTCAAAATTAGATTAGCTAATTTCTGTTTGTGTGTGAGGTCGATGGGGACCTCAGATATTTAAAAAGTACTGTACTAAAACAACATAATCTGAAACCCGGTCTGTATGTATTAGTATTGTGTGGATGTCACTGTGTTACGTCACCCTGCTGCTGCTGTTCTCAGAGCAGCTTCCAACCAAACCAACAACCAACCAAGATCAGCATTTCCCTCAACAGCTGCTTCCAATTACTCACATAATACTCTCCCTCTCTCCCTCTGTGTGTGTTTTCCCACATCATAATAAACTCCCCTTGCTTGCCCTCCCTGTCCACAGTCATACAAGTGAACTTGGCATGTAGTCAGTAATGTCTGTGTGGAAATAAAATGCTCACAGTCACATTCAGCTGTGACAGGACAGAAACTCAGTGTTCAGATGATTGTGGGTTTACCTCAAATTAGATGTTCTCTTATGGTGTTTCACTCAAGTGTACTTTGTTTTTGTTTTCAGTTGTTTTTATGTCGGACTTACAGACTTTTTTTTAACAACTTTCTACCTTGTTATATTTCTATAGTCGAAGGAAATGTGGCTCCTGTTGATAAAGACCTGTCCCATCAGAGTTTTTCATTTTTCATTTCTTTGTGACTTCAGGGGCTGGGCCCTTTTCTTCCTGCTCTACATTTTTTATAAAAAGGCTCATGCAAAGCCCCCCCAGCCCTTCCTCAAACTCTTCTCCCCTTAGAGAGGATTTGTTCAAATTGGAAAAATGTATATCCAGTTATCCTCTTTCCTATATCCTGGGCACATCTTTCCATCCCTCCGCCTGTGCTTCTATCCGTTCCTCCAGCTTTGATTCTTCAGGAAAATGAGCCCTGATGTGTTGTGGGTTTTGTTTCCACTGCTTTCAAGCATTGTGTCGTCGTCGTGCTGGCTCTGTTCAGGCCATTTTTCCATTGTTGCTCAGCGGGTTCTGGATTCACTTTGGTTTAGCAACAGTATATTGACTGACTGGTGAAGCTCCCAGATGTATCCGGCTCTGGATCACCAAACAGCTTTGCAGTGTAAAAAACAAAAGCTGGTGAGAATGAGCTGCACACACCAAAGCTCCACATTTTGAACTCTCCAGGTTTACAAGCACCAACAACACAAACATGGTCAAGACTCCAATTAGCAGATGACTAGCAGCTACAGCCACCTCTGTCGCCATCCACCTGTCAACCATAGACGCCAACCTCTTAACAAAATAAAGTGTTATAAAAAAAAATTCATCCACCATACAGTTGTTATGAAGGAGGAAACTATCTATAGAGGCCAACACAGATTTTGTAGCAGGATGTAAACATGTTTGTTTCTACTATAAAGTTAGACATTTTAACGTGGAAGTCAATGGGGACTGACTCACTGCTTAAGCCTCTGGTGGATGTTAGAGGAATTGCAGCTTTTAGTAGCTTCATTCTTCAGCCTCCAAAGTTTCTGCTTGAAGTTACCTGACTGTCAAAATGTATAGATTCTAACTCATGGATGTCTTTGATGAGAGCTGTGAGAAAGTTTATTCTTCTTGCTCCAAAGTGATTCTTCACAGTAAAAGATTTCTATTTTCAATTAATCAAGTTCAGAAACAAGAAGGGCTTCCTGGAGATCTTTTACTCCAATGTAGTAGTTCCTACTGTGAAGCAGCTTGAGGGAGTTTACTGTGAAGGAACAGGAAGGCTTTTATTGTCAAATACTTTCACTGGCACTCTGGGCCTGATGTGCGAACATAAATCACAAACCACTGAAGGAAGTTTTACTCCTGGGAAAGTTCCTGGTAGTTGTTGGGAATTTCTGGTGAAACAACACTTTTTGTAGCCTGCAGTCATAAATATGTTAAATAATAAGTTAATTTTCTTTAAAATAAAAGCTTTGATGGAGGGTGGATTCATGAGAAAGTTTCACATCATTTAGACTGCTTAGGGCTGGATGCTTTATTGAGCATTGAACCATGAAACCATGTAAATATTTAAAGTCTGTGATTTAGTTTATGTAATAGTCCCATCATATTTCCGTTGTTGCTCAGTTTATTCCATCCTTTCATCACAGCAGATTCTCCTCCTCTGGTTTCTCTCCATGTTTCTGACTTCAGTCATCATTGTTTTCCAGCCTCAGCTCCTCCAACTATTGTGTAATGAGCAGAGCGAGTCGGTACTCGGCTTCCTGTGGTTTCTGGTGACTCTTGCCCTTTTGGTATTTTCTGGCTTGGGGCAGCTCTTATGTAAGACAACAGGTTCTGCTCAGGATTTAACATGTTTGGTATGTTTTGTAATGATAGTGGTTGTTAAACTGGAGCTATTAAAGGAGTTCCAGTAAGCATTTGAAAGAGCAAAACAACCATTATTTAAATAAAAACAGAAGGTTTTAGAGTCACACCTTTTTTCCCCTCTGTGTACCTGTGTGCACAAAGCATTTAATATGACAGTGAGCACAGATACTGTTAAATGTCTGCCTGTGGATTGCCAAACAGGATTGGGCAGAGTCATAGGTGAGATCATAGGGTGGGTGTTATTCAGCCTTTGAACGTGGTTGGCTGGAATCACTCATGTTGCCCCTAACTTTAACCCAACCTTGTCTACCAACTGAGGAACACCCATTTATGTTCTGCACAGCATTCTGCATGGGGGCTCCTGGGCCACAGATGTTTAAAGAGATCAGAATTTCTTATTGGAAAGTAAATCATACATCCAAAAATGAGAAGGAAAATAGTCACAAACAGATGACAGTCAGAAGAGCTGGAAAGATGCAAACCAGTGAAAAGTGAGACCCTAAAGGCAAAAACAGCCAAGTGCTACAAGCCAACCAACATCATCAGAAAGAGACTGAACGTGATCAGAGAATTCACAATGAAATTGAACACAGCATAAATTCATACAGGCCACAAAGTCAAACTCAGCTGATTTCACTTCTAGCCCACATGATTAGCTGATTCCTTTCTATGTGTTATATTGGCAGATCTTTTATAGGGAACACCAGCCTGTAGTTGCTGCATGTCAATTTGCAACCCACCCTGACCAAAGAGTAACCTGGCAGCCTGAAAAATAAAGCCAGTGTGAAACTGCCAAAAACTGCCTCTAATGGCCACATGAGGCAACTAAGCTGGCTGAAATGAAGTCTACCAGTACTCTACTTTCCATAAGGAAGGAAATCAATCTGAAACCTGATCAACATTTAGAAATAGTCTTTGGAAAAGTATCAGCAGGAATGGAGACATGAAAATCCAGGCGTGGTTTTGTTCCAGCTGTGTATTTTTCTCTTTCTGGTGGAATAAAAAGCTCAAAGGTCGCCATGTCCGTACAGTGACAGCAGGACAGGAAGTGTGTGACGGGATGTTTGACCCTTCAGAGGTGCTCGAATCAAATGCGGCTCACAGGAAATCAGCATGGCCTGTGCGTGTCTGTGTGCATTTTTGACGTCACATTGTTTACAGCCAGGGTGGGAAATTCCTGCAACTGCAGCCAGATGTTGCTGCAGTTTGTCTTCAGGTCTGTTTGGCAGGAAGCCGACAGTCTTGAACAGACCTGAATATCCATTCATCCAGATTAAATTTAAAAGCTGCTGTCCTGTTTTTCAGCCTTGGCTGTGAAATGTTTTCTAACGAGTTAGGCTGCCTTGTATTCCTGAGTTTTGTTGTTTATAGTGCAGTGATTCAGTTACTGGAGATAAAGACAGAGAAAACAGGTTCTGAATATCTCTGTAACATGATAAATGCTATTATCAGGTTACTGGCTCCGTGTGTTGTTTGTGAAGGTTTTGCAAAGGTTTCTGTGGTGTTCTTGGAACATTAAAATGAACATGACCGACATGGCTGTTGACCCAGCTTGAACCGAGATGTGAAACTGCTGTCCTTCAATACCTTTCTCCATTACTGCTGCCGTTATTTGTCTTTCTGTCGCTTCATTTCACTGAAGCTGTGCTTGTACAGGTAGCCTTTAGAATAGTATCCAGCTTTCTAAGTTGGGGGCATGACACTCACATGTGCAAATAAAAAAAACGGATAATTCAAAAACCCGACTAGGTGGTTCAACCTGATTGGTTCTTTTGAATCTGTTTCTGGTAGCTTTGCTAGTTTGGTTCAGACTGGTGTGAATGTGTCAGACAGTCCTGTTTGGTTCAGCTCTTTGATAGGAAGGCTGAGTCCTGTTTTGAGTTACTGTCATTTGGTTGGTTCTAAGACTTTAACTAAATTAAAATTTTGTCAGTCAAATTGGTCTCTGCTGTTTAATTTATTTTAATATCTCTTCCTTTTTTTTTTCTGACATAATAACTTTTGGCTGCTGTATGGTCTTGTCTGAATAATTAGCCAAAGAAAATGCATATATTTCTTTAGCCTTTAACAAATTAAACAGTTTAAAATAAATTCACTGCACTGACTGCAGTGAAATGATTTACGCTTCATTTAAACTCATTAAAGGATTGACTCATCTCCCATCATGTTGTAGCTAGTGGACAATGAAAGCTGATTCTGTAGGTAACCCTCTGATATATTTCCCACCCTGATATATGTCCACCAGCAGTATCCTTTATTCCCATTGATAGTTGTTGCAGTGATGAGTGAGTGCCAAAAAGAGACACTGTGGTAGTGTCATTTTAGACATTTAGACAGCTGTTAGCCTAAAGTTTGGATCTAGCTTCACTTGGATCCTGTGACGCCTATGGGAGGATGGACTTAAGAGTACTAAACTATGAAAATCATGGCAAACGTTTTCTTAACTGAACTGTATAAATGTTTCAGAAAACACCAGCTGGGTAGCTCGTGCTTTGTGACAAACACCTGCAATGATGGTTTGATGGTTTCAGGTCAGACCTCTGAGCTTCTGGACAAAGAGTCAGCTCAGCAGATTCCCTCAATCCTCTTTGTTTGTGTCGGCTAGTCTTTGGTCTTCATCTGTATCAGAGGTGTTTTCTCAGCGTCAGTCTGGCTGCTCAGTCACATCAGGATCATTTCCACGACTCTGCCCACAAAACAGCCTGAAAACATAACATGCACCAGCCACAGCTGCACAGTTTGTCTTTGAAATACTTTGCTCACTTCAGTGAGTTTACTGTAAAAGCTTTAACATTCCTCTGAGGCTCAGGGGCTGCAGGCTCCGACCTTCAAGGACCAAACCAAGCTGGAACAAACCACAGAGAGCTGTAAATCTCAGTGTTACCTGCTCTGAAACAAATGGTCCTTTCTCTGGTTTTCCTCTTAGATGAACTTAAAGGACTCTGAGCTTGTTTACAACTGAACACAAGCTCTTTAATCACGTTTTCAGGACAACAAGGGGAACATTGTTCATCTACAGCCTCCATGAAAGTCTAATCTAAAATATCACAAATGGTGAAGATGGAGAAGGTGGAGAGAGTAGGCTGAGTATGGAGATGCTAGCCAGAGAAAAGGTAAAAGGTCGGCATTTGTGGTCTTAATTGTGTTCTGGCAGTTGTTTCTATCAGATATGATGCGTGACGTAACCGCACCAATGAAACAATGTCATGGCCAGTTTGGGTGTGGACCGCACTTAGAAGACCTTTTGTAAAAAACAGATGATAAATATAGGGCCACCTTCATCAGTGCAGCCTTGGTAGATCAAATCAGAAGCAAACAAAAAACAAATTAAGAACAATTAAACCAGAAAAATGAGAAAAATGATCTTAATAAACAAAAACCTGTGGAGAGCACAGAGAATGAGCGCTCTGGAATCATATTTATTACGGCAGAGAAGTTGTTTTCACCTCAGTGAAGGTCAGTTTGACATTCTGGGAAATGCTTCTTTTGATTTTCTGATGGAGACCCTGTACAGTAAACATGAAGCTAAAGCCAGCAGCTAGTTAGCTTAGAACTGTTATGTCTCACTATGAGAAGTAAAGCCAATGATGAGCTGCTTGAAACCAGGCATCACCAGAGCAAGGCGGGCCTGGCTGTGAAACACAGGGACACTTCATGCTCTTATGACAGTGACTTGTCAATTTGACTGCAGTGGAACAACAATTTATAACTTAAACATCATGGTGTATTTAGCAAGACTTGAAACCAGTGACTGAGACCATGAACTCATCACAAAAGCATTTATTGATCTCAAAGGTCAGGTGAGCAGGAGGCTCATTTTTTCATAGACTTCTATACAATCAGACTAATTTTTACACCCAGAGGAGTCGCCCCCTGCAGGACATCAGGAAGAATGCAGATTTAGCTGTCACTATAATTCATACAGTATTTGATGCTGAGTAAACAAACAATAGTTTGCTATTTTTATATCGTTTTTTCTTTGTATAAAAATGATCAAGTTCAAATTAAACATAGACATAAAGACATCTTTTCAACAGGTCTTGTTTACAACAGAGTCTGAAAAGCATTACCACATGAGCCATCAGCCTTCACCAGGTCTGGTTTAAACAACCTAAATCACTTCCACTAGGGAGGCTCACTTTTCTCTCCTGTTTGGATGTCGGTTTAAAAAAAAGTCACATTTCAGTGAGATATGGTGGAAAAACATCCTCTGAGCCAAAGAACAAGTGATTAGTTTCTGGTGTGAATCCAGGAATTTTCCTGCATTTGGATGTTTGAAATGTTTTTCGAACATTTTCACATGTTTTCTAATGATGTGCCGCTATTTAAATCAAATAAAAACTGGCACCCTCATGATTGTATATTTAGATGCAGATTTAGATGCAGATTTAACGCTTAACAGATGCAGTTTGTTTTGCTGTTACTTTGAGCTCCCTTAGCCTCTGTTTACTCTGTGGTCGGACTCTGTTGACACAAACTTTGGGCTGACCGCTGAATCCTGCTAATTTCTGTGAGATTATATATATATGTGTGTGTGTGGTTCCTGCTCCAGGTGTTGCATTTAAAAGTGGCACAAACTCGTCTGCAGGTCAACGTGGACCTAAAGAATCCACAGTCTGAATCAGACCAATTAAAGATTAATGAAACACCAGATAAACAGGACCATCAGCAGGACTCTGATTTGTTGTTCTCAGGCGATCCAGCGATGGTCTGTTTCCGTCACATCTCCGCCTCTTGGCAAAGTCTTGGCTCGGAGCTCTGCTGCCAACATATGGCTCCTTTTACCCAGAAAGGGTTTTGTGACCAATGTAATCATTCAGTGTCATTTTGTCTCCTTACAGTCTGCTGCTTCATTTCAGTCGGAGCTAATCACAGTTTTATCTCTGAGGGTAACAGCATGTGTTGTTTAAATGGAGGCTTTTTGTCCAAATCACCCGTACAGGACCATGACTGTGTTTAATGCTGTTGATGGTTTTACATCAGAGTCCCCGGAGGGAAGCAAACTCCTTCTCCTGGCAGTGGTTTTCTGTTCTGGACTCATTTAGCTGCAGAACAACAAAAGAAGTTGCACACACTACAATTTAAACTGGAGGACGAATCATTTTAATTGGCTATATCAAATGTCCCTCTTCACATGAATAGATGAGATAAAACTGCTTTAAAATCATCAAAGTCATTGTGCTCAAAGCATTTTTGAGTGAGCTGTCTCTTTTTAAGAGACTGCCGTCTAAAAATATGGGTTCAGTTTGAACATGCACAACATACCACAACAGTAAACTCTCTGACAGAAGAAGTGAATAACACTGATACAACACAATGTTCTGCTGGGAAACTTTAGGTCCTGGTAAAGTCTCCGTCAGCAGGACAGCACGCTCCACTGCAATGCAAAAATGCTGATCAGTGCCCGTGACCTTCACCCAGACTCTAAACTCTACAGATCCCCATCTCATCAAGTATGTCTAAGGTGCACCAAAATAAGCTTGATCCACAAAGGCCAGCCCACAGCCCACAGGACTAGAAGGATGAACTGCCAAAGTTCTGCTGCCAGACACCTCAAGAACACCATGAAGGTCCTGTAAACACGCCTGACTGTTTAGAGATTTTTTTAGTTGCATTACACAGACCTGCACAGCATTAGACCACCTGTTTTGATGTTGCTGCTGATTGGTTTATGTAACCATGGAAAGTATTTGTACCAGGTCTATGAGGGTTGTGCCTGAGTCCTCAGATCAATGCATTGACTCCAGGGAGTAGGAGGCACTTCTGTGTGCTGGTAGTTCATGATGTTGAACAATCCACCCCAAGCTCTTTAAAAAAAAACTGTGTTCAATTGTACTGAACTCTGGGCTTTTTTCCTCTTTACTTCAATTTGTATGAAATTAAATGATTAAAATAAGCTTCCTAGCCACTGCAGTGCAGCTAAACTCATGATCACTGATCAGTCCTAGCTGTTAATGTTAGTATGTTGTTCTGCACACTGAGCTGCACTCTTCTCTCTGATAGTTTTTCAGTATTTTGATGGATGTTTTGGGGGGAAAGGGGCCTCAAAACAGCAGCATCTGGAAGCTGAATGAAAGGACTGACTGCGGACACTCGTCTCTGCTTTGTCCACCCTCACCCTCTGTGTTCACTCTCTGAAGGACAAAGGAGGAGGAAGAAAAGTTTAATAGGCGCACGCACGCATCTTCTATTCACCCATCACACACTTGAGTACACAGTCATCGAGAGGCTCTCAGCTGTCTGGTTGGATTCAGCTTTCAGTCCAGTGATGTTTGGATCATTTAGATCATTTAAGAGAACTGGGGCCTCCACAAGTCCTCGGGGGGCCACAGGGAGTCACCATAATATGATTTGAAAGCCTTGAGTTGCCAAAACACGGTTGAATTCAGCAACAGTAATGCTGAAATATGAAAGAAGAAAACTTTTGTCCATTATTGCAGAAAATGTATTACATCAATTACAGACAGGAATAAGGCAAATCAATTCTCCACACTCGAGTTCAGTGAAAACCAAAAAAACACAAGGTTTGGTTTCAGCCAGTCTGTCTGAGACCAGCCGAGCATGTTGTCATGTTAGAGTATGTCCTGAATGACTGAAAAAAGTCGGCTTCCTGTTCCTGTCTTTTGCTTTTTTCTGTTGATATGTTGATGACCAGTGTTGGGGTCGTTACTCAAAAAAAGTAATGTATTACACATCACTAGTTACCTTTCTTAAAAGTAATGCAGTACGTTACTTAATTACTCGCTGGAGAAAGTAATTCGTTACACTACTCGTTACATTACTTTCTTTACATTACACCCAACACTGTTGATGACACAGATCAATTACCAAAGAAATCAAAGATATGTGATAACCGAACTAACTGCTTAGTTCCATCTGCCCAACGACAGGCTTCTATAACTCATCCAATCAGAAGAAAATATCTGTTCTTCCATAGTGATTATTATTTAGTATTTTGTTGTAGTTGTTGTTTGTTTGAGGAAATTTCATTGTTTTCTTATACAAAAACCCAGACTCTCTCTCTCTACCTCGTTTCATTCTCATATTTTTGAGCAGCATTTTGTTTTTAAAATTTCGAGAAAATAAATAAATAAAAATTGTGGAGTAAAATGTGGAACCCAGAATGCAAAGTTTTATCTTATCACTATGGGACTTCCTCTCCTTAAGTACCAATAAAAATGATATGGACAGCCGTTGAGCAGAAACAGCTGGTTGATTGACTGATAAAATAAACGTATCACTATTCAGATAATCTATCAATCTTGGATTAGAGTCTGAAAAATGATTTACTGATATTCTGATCCATGTTAGTGGATCTGAATATTATTATCTGAATCTGAAAGTGTCCTAATAAGGAATATTTACAATGAGAAGTGTTCGATAAACAGTGACAGCAGTCAACTGCTATAAAGAGGATGGGGGCGTGAGGCCTGACACACTAACTCTGATCTATTGGCCGTTTACTCGGGACCTGCAGATAACCTCCTGCCGGTTAAACTAAAACCACATTTGATCTGGACTCAAACCTGATTATTGTCTGGTTAGCTCTGCAGCATCTCCCGAGTCTGTGAGCCGCCCCAACACCAGCAAACACTTCATTCAATTAACTGCTGATTAGAGAGACAATCAATCCATCATAGCAGCTGGAGACACGATGATGATGGTAATGATGGGGGTGGACAAGATGTGTGTGTTGTTGTTTGTTTGTCGATTACGCTGATCATAGTGGTTCTTCATTGCTGGTTTGCCTGCAAATAAATAAAATAAAATGGTTCTGTCAATGTGGCTCAGTGCTGTAACTGTTGCAGCTCTTCAGTAGTTTATTCAAGTGAATGTACCACCAACGCTTCACTGCATCTCTTTTATGGAACAGTTGATACTTCAAAAGATGCAACACAACCAATCTGACAGCTTCCTGCACAGGATAAATCTCCACTCTGCTTTGATAAATCAAGAAGACTTCAGACTGAAATGTGGCTGTTACAAATGCTGGTGTGATGGAGCACTCAGACAGCCATCTTAATCAGAAACGAAGCGTCTCTAAACGTTCTCCAGAGTTCTTCTGGAGGTTTGAGGAGCTCCAGAGGAGGAAGCAGCTGCAGCGACCACACCAAACTCAACACTTGGTCCCACGTGAGTCCGGGTCCACCGCCCATCTGCACACAGTGCCAGGACAAGGACCCCAGTCAGCCAGGACAGGAAACAGACCCCCCCACCCAAACCTACCCCTCCCTTCCAGGCACACTTCCCCCGAGAGAAGAGAAAGCGGCTGCAGGCTGCAGCCCCACCCCCCTCCTCCTTATCGAACTCTCACTTTGTGCTTTCCCATGGGGAGGGGGAGCGCTCATTTTGCTCCTTGGCATCTCCCTCCACAAACACAACACAGCTTCCCCTCCTCCCCGTTTGTGCTGAACAATTAATCCCAAAGAAAAACTGCAAGAAAAAAACTGGCAGCACACAGAAGAATCCTGAGTCTGCAAATCAGTTTGAAGAACAACAAACACATTTTCACTTCCATCATGGAATAAATTCGGATGCCAGTGTGACAGCCCTGCACTGTTAAAAATGATGTTCCCAAATAACTAAACGGGATGTGATTGTTTTTCTCCTGGATTGTGATGGATGACAAAGATGTTATGAATGAACTTCTTGTGGACATTTATTTTTTTTATTTCCTACTCTTGCTCCTTATCAGACAATAAATTACTGAGGACCAACGACAGCACAAGCAAGAGTAGTAACAGCTACAGCATTTAGACAGCTGTCTGCAGAGCCGTCTGTAGGATCAGTGTAGGACTACCGCACAACCATAAATACACCTAATGTGGTTAACTTTGGTCTTTTAAACCAGACTGGGATTCTGGTTTTCCTAAACCAACCAAGTAGTTTTGGTGTCTCCCCCTTCCTCCAGTGCACGTCAGAGAAAATATGTTTCTCTTAAAACATAATTGAGAATGAAGCTTATTTGTATCTTAATGTATTTCTCAGGAGATGGGTTTGCACTGTGGAGCTGCTTTTGGTCTCTGTTAAGAGTTCAGCTGTTGTAACCACGCTTTAGTTAATACTTAATACAAACAGCTGCTAATAATTAAAAGCATTAAAAAAATATTATTTAAACTTTGTAAAAAATTTTAAGCTCTAAATAGTTTGCAAAGATTAGTAGGAAACAGAATTGTAAGCGAATTATTAGGCAGCTAATGCTGACTTGATCTGGTAAACTCTTGCAGAAGAGATTCTTAATCTCAAGAGTTTCACCTCCTGGTTAACTAAAACAATCACCAATGATAATAAACCAGTTACTGCAAATATATATTTTGCTGCTAAATTAACTTTTTTCAGGTTCTGTTCAGACACTGTTGGGTCTTTGCTCACATTTGTTTTCAGCTTTGAGGGTGCAATTATAAATCAGGAACAGATCATTTGACTGGAAGCCCTGAGTAATGTTTGCCATTAATGATCCCAGGAGGATGAAACTTAATTTTAAACTTAATTTTAAAATAATAGAACAAAGTTTCACAAACATATTAATACGAGCCTGATCTCAGTTCAGCTCTCCAGAGGATAAACTTCTTTAGATTTTAATGATGTCGGGACCTTTCCTTTGTACCGCCACCCTCAGACATTTATTTTTAGGGTTTTCCTGAAATGAAACTGCAATTGATCTGGACATCGTTAATTTTTCAGGTTTAATCTTTGAAAAAGTCCCCGGCTTCATTGCATTGATGCACCGTGTTTCAGTGTGTGCACCCACTGACCTCAGGGTGTGTGAGCAGCTCCAGTCCAGCTCTGTGGAAACTGCCATCAGGGCGGTGTTACATGTGTTAGATCACACCACAATTAACAACATTTTTCTCTCAGTACGTAGCCTGGACCCATCACCGTAGAGTTTGGAAGTGGAGAAACATGCTGGCAGACAGCAGCAGCAAAACACACAACGTCCTTCTGGATGTTATTCGAACAGCAGGAACATGACGGAAAATCAGAGAAAAACTCAGAGTGACTGGCAGAGTACCCTGCTCAAAGGCACTGCAGCACTGAGGGACCTCAAACAACTTGTCCGAGAGCAGAGATATAATCCTCATTTTTTATTGTTTAAGTATTTTCAATTTGATTTGCTGCGTTTCCACCTTTTCTGATGTTAAACTCAATATTTAGACTCATTTTGGACCGATCACAGACCAGAGCCTTGTCATTTTCCTGGCAAGAAAAAGTGTATTTTGCCAGTTGCGGCACATTTTTCAGGCCTAAACTGAGACCACTGGACTGAAAAATAAATGGAAAATAAACTGTATGGAAGATGACACTAAAATATGAGCATGATTTTTCATTTAGGTTTGAATTACACCATTGAGTTTTCACCTCACAGGATGCACATTGAAACTCCAACAGCAGTCTGATTGATGGTGTTCATTTTTCCATCAGAGTCGGTTCATAAACACAGTCCTCTCAGAAAATACTGCAGGCTTCTGATGTGAGAATAACTGAACGTCTAAAACAAGACAGAAGAATAACTGGCTGGCAGAGATAATCAGGTGATTAATCACTTCTCTTTCTTTTCTGTCTCCCACACAAAGTCTCATCTGTCTGCTCTCATCAAGTGTCCATAGTATATTTCATCAAAAAATAATAAAAGCAAAGATCAGCATATCAAGTACAAAAGCTGAGTGTTTGCGGTGTGTTTGTGTATCGACTACTGCAGGAGGTGTCTCAGTTTCCTGCTATTTACGGCTAATCTGGACTCCCCGTTTCCTGCGTCCCCCTCAACCTCTGGACAAAAGCTTCACTGCGCTGAGAAAAGAAAACCAGTCTAACAAGTGATTTTAGTGGGATTTTCAGTGTGAACTGTACTACAAACGTTTTTAAAATGCAGGACAGTTGTGGAAACTTGGCAGAGATATTTTTCTCTGCTCTAAAATATTTTTCCTGACAGGATCTCTCTTTGCACTGGCAGAACATTTTGTTTATTTCAGTCACTTCTGTTTAATTCATGTTAAAATCACCAGCAATTCAGACTATCAGATGTTTGGAGTGATCCAAACATAACTGAACCTTAACTTAAAACCAGCAGCTGGGAAGTTTGCGGGGTGATGGGGGATGGGATCTAGCTCTCTAATTTGTAAATGGTGTCATGACAGTTTTTCCAGCAGAGCAGCTCCAACACTATTATTTACAATCTTCTCAGCACTGCAGCACATGCAGCAGAGCAGCATTGACTTTATATGAAGATGGACGTAGCTAGCCAATGCTGAATTCTTTCTAATGTCCAGCAGGGGGTGACCCCTCTGGTTGTAAAAGGAAGTCTGATTGTATAGAAGTCTATGAGAAAATGAGCCTGCTGCTCACCTGATCTCTGAGCTCAGTAAAACTTCCTGATGAGTTTATCGTCAGTCACTAATTTCAAGTCCATTTGTTGCTGTTGGAAAATATATAGAGTGGATTTTGGGGTTGAATTGCAGTGAATGCTGAGTCTCTGTAAATATGTGTCACTGTTTGTTGTTGTAGCGCCACCATCAGGGTCTCTTTGTACTTTCATAAACTCCGAAATGCCAAAAGAAAATACTTCCAAAAGTTCTAAATCAGACCAGTGATGTCACAGTGGCAGCACTAAAGACATTGGGGTGAGGTCTGCATTGGGACATTTAAAGTCATTGCATCTTCTCATGACCACCAGATAAAGAAAATCCTGTTTGATATCCACTTAGTGAACAGGTGGCATTCCACCAAACAAACTTATAGGAGGTTCAATCTGCACTTTAATCAGATTCTTTTCAAATCAAATCTGATGAATTCCTCCAATATGCCAGCCTCACGCCTGCCTGAGGGGTGTGAGGATGGTGAGGGGTGTGAGAGGGGTCTTTGTTTGAGAAGAATGTGAGGGGTCTCCCATGGCGGGGTGTCCTGCAAGCCGGCAGATGGCTGATGGGACAAGCAGACAAAAGTGCACGGCAGACTTTTCTCCTTTCAGAGCTTCTTGTCTGAGGTGCAAGACACAAAGCAGCGCAGCCTCGGGGGGAGGAGGGGGGGAGTGATGGGTGGGAGTCGGCGGTCTGTGACACAGTTCAGCTTTTACTGATGCTGATCGACCTACTGTTATAACCTCAGGTCCAAACCCACTGATTAACACAATGCATTTATAGTGCACTGGTGTCAATGAAGTCATTTCTCTAAAGTTTTCTTTAAGAAGGATCCTATGAAATATTGTCCTTCCAGAAGAAGATGGTGCTAAACGAGCCACGCTCAGTCAATCAGTGACTGTCCTGAGCTGTAAAATAACTTCATGATCTTTCTAACAAGTTTCTGAGACACCGAATATCTCTGAGAAGACAAGAAAGTAGCATCTGATGTTATATAACACCATGGCTGCAGCTGATGTCAGAAAATACTGGCAAAACGTCCATCACTTCACATGAGTCTAGCTTAAACTAAGAAATCATTGTTGCTTTTCCTCTGCATTGGAGGATATTTTATATTTATAATGCTTTAACTAATGTGGATGATTGAAGACTCACATTAGCTTCAGATAAACATTTGAATTATTGTGTTTTTTGTAATAAAAAATACCCCATCAGTTAGATCCTACAAAGTGAGTTTATCATCTTGTAGAAACAGAAGGAACAGTTTGAGCAGGCAGAACCTGCTAATGGACACCTCACAGTTGCGTTCATCCAAGATTTAAAATAGGGGAATCTGTCTTTTAGATTTTTATGCCTGAAAAGCAGCCTTAAAAAGATATTTCAAATATTCTCAGATTGCCAAAAAAACCCAAAAAACAAACAGAAAATCCTCATAGTTGATCAGCAGCTCCCAGCAGATGTTCTAGCAAATTCTAGGTCGTCATAAGTAACCATTCTAGCACAAACTCTTGATATTTTTCAATAAAGTCCTATTGATGCATGCTCAATAATCCAGGTAAAAGAATCCCAAAAAGCTGAATCTGTTCATCTGGACGTAGCATTTTCAGTGGGAGAAACGTTTCGTCACCTTCTGGTGACTTCTTCAGTCTCAGCTGACTGCAGGTTTCCCCAACCTTATAAACAGTACATTTGCATAATGACCGAAACCAGCACCACTGACTAACAATGGGCCATGAGGTCAGTTTCATGATCATTAATATGCAAATTGTCATGACCATTGATCAATGGCCATGAGTACCATTCACAGAGATTGGGGAATGGCTGCAATCACAGCATTGTAAGATGGTGAAAGATGTACCCTTAGGCCCCCTCCTCGGTTCAGAGATGGTTTTTCCCTTTTCATGTAAATGGCCTCCTTGACTCCCCGTTCAAACCAGCGTTCCTCCCTGTCCAGGATGTGTACGTCCTCATCACTGAAAGAGTGGCCACTGGCCTGTAG
>VUQS01022567.1:0-13766 GCA_015108495.1 Heterochromis multidens | reverse complement strand
TTGCTTTTATACATTAGCCTGCCATTTTAGTGACAAAATAAGTAATAATGTTGAGCGAAAGGCAAATAGAATCACAGGCTTACATGAAATTGTCTATAACATGGATATTATGTTCACACAATTGGAGATGACTTACTGAACTCACTTGTAACAATGGATTAATGATATTTCTGCATGTGTCGACTGTACCATTGTCTTCATCGAAACACCCCGTCGGCTCGTGTGTATTTAGGAAGATAGGTGAGGATTTGTGTACCTTGAGCCATTTAGTGTTAAACACAGACAATAGATTGAATCCCTGGTGTTGTCGACCCACACAGTCCTGCACACTAAGCCGGTTATTTATATGCCTCGCATTGTATAAAAAGAAGGAACACAATGTTCCCTAGCTGTTCTGAATAGAAATCTTAATGAATTAATAAATCTTGGCAGTAGAACCATTCCTGACTGAGAAAAAAAAAAAAGCAGGACAAAGAAGCCCACAGATGGCAGTGGGGAACAGTGTCTCTGTGTGTAAGCTGACAAGTCATGCACTGATGAGTCCATTTCTTAATTGCAATGAAAACTCATTTTCAAATCTGGCTGAAGAGGTAGGGTTATTAATTGATCTTTTAATTAAAAAGCCTGCGTTCTCTAGGTTCTCTTGGCAAACAATAGTATGTAGCTAAATAAATCACATTCATTCTTGAAGTACACCAATTAATCATTAATTGTCACACGAGGATACTTTAAGGGAAGCTACTCAGTGAAGCCTTGTACATTCAGGTGTTTTGCTTTGTGAGCAAACCCTGTCCATTAATACTAGATGGAAAAAGGTCACACTTGTTATGCATCTTTAACGTACTTGTATTTGTACAATTTGCATAGACATTTGGAGACATCAGCTTTGTTTTGATAGCAAGCTCTGCGTAATGCAGATGTAATGGTTTTTGGTTTGTGATCGACCCATAACTGCCCATTTGTCACCTGCCAGGGCCTTATAGTGCTCATTTTTCTGCCATGCTTGTACTATTCCTGGACCCAACCCCTCACCCCCATCTGGTGGAGCCACCATGACTTCAGGCATGATTTACAGCACCACCACAGCATTCCCTAGACATTAAATTACCTGGATTATTGGGGCTTCATGGTTTTTAGTGCACTACTTTGCATTACTCTCCAAAATCCTGATGGTGTATAGCACAATATATGATGATATAGGATATGCCAGCAAGTTAAAATTGGACTTATTGGATTGTACTGGATTTTATGGCTGTGATCTGTCTTAACAGATCACAGTGCCAAGGTCCAAATTGGAAGGACTTGATATTATTGATATGCATATAAAATTGTGGTATTTTGCAGTACCTGCAATGGTATAAGATATATTTTTCTATATTACAAACTGCTAAATGGCTTTTGTGGTTAAAAAAAGACAATTATTGGACCCAAATTGCTTTTTGAATCTGCTCATTTGCAGAAATGCAACTGGCCTTTAAGAAAAGATACATAATGATAGAGATTATGCTTTTCTATTCATAGTTACCACTCTTGGAGTTAGACTGCCTGTAGTGCTCATATTGTATGCTGACCACATTTATGTGGTACAAGTTTTTTGTTAAAAAAGTAATGTGAGCATTCTTTTAATGGTAATGTCATGAATAGTTTTTATTTATTAATTTCAAATTAAGTGCAGCAAACAGAAAAATGCTCAAAACATTTGTCTGATCACCTTTGCCTTTACATATAAGCAACATCAATTCAAACTGTTAGCACACTTAGAGTTTTTCTAAATACACACCATGTTGTATGACTGATTCCTTTGGATTATTGTTATGCTGCACTTTGTATTTAGAGCTGTGCTGTGTGATGGATGAACACCTGAAGTGCCTAACATTTCTGGCAGCACATTTCTCAATCCTTTCATTGTCTTAGTTTTATTTTGCTCCCTAGCATTTTAACCAACTACTGATGGAGAACAGTAAACCTAATTAACTATAAAAATAGGAAATCCTTTGAGTCTAATGAAGAAAGCACAGTGTTCATTTGACAAATAGCTGATCCAGCTGGTAATATATTAAAGGGAACACAGCAAAATAATCCATGAAGTATATGCAACAGCTACATTAAAGGAACAAATTTAGAAAGACAATTTTCCAGTGGTTTTGTGGTTTCCAGTTCAGGGTCTATGCCTGGCTCTGAATGGATGTTTACAGATATGCACATAAGCTTGATTGGTCTGCACACCATAAAAGCAATGAGTCTATGTTACGTTTTTCACAGAAATCTAAGCATGTCGCTGTTATTTCTGATTATTTGCTAAACAAAACATGTCTGTAATGCTTGATTTAATCAGACCCAGATAATCTTAACAGTGTAAACAGTAATTTTATTAGAATTCTGGTGATTTCTCCTTTACATTTGATAAAGCCTCTTTATAGGGAGCAGCCATTAAAAAATTCTCTATGCAGGAAAAACCCTCCAGTTCTAATAAAAGAAAAAAATAATAATGGCTCTATGTGTGAGGTTTCGAGTATTGACACACCTGACTGATCCACCCTGTCCGCTGTCCTAGTAACTGTACAACAAGACAGCCAGGTCACCCTGGCACTTTCAGAGGCTTCAGATAATCAATGGCCCCGCACAATACCACCAATGGAGGATTACGAGGACTTGCTAAGCCTCTGCTGGTCAGCATACTACATTGATTTTGTCATACTTGTTATTGGCTTATATTTCCGTGCTGTGGAACACTGTTGCAATTTTCTCTCCTTGTTCTCTTTTTTATTCTTTAAGTATTGTACATCTCTTCTGTAACGCACATTGTCAGAGATCAAACACTCTGATGCTTCTTTCTTATACGCTTATATGCAACCTTTTTTTTTTTTCAGTTGCTGCAGGTTGTTGCTGCTCCTCTGCAAAAATACTGTAACTTTCTTGTGAGTTGTCTTCAGGGTGCAGTAATCACTAATGCTGGTTATGTTTAAATTTAGCTCTGAAGTAATCTGTGATGTTTGAACAGATCTTTGAAGTTTCTGAAGCAGAAAATTGTGATACTTTGAGTTTAGACCATAGACACAAGGATACGCACACCCACAGCACACATTCACGCACAGCATGCACAGACATCCAGTCAAGGTCTACTAATACCCCCCCCAGCATGGTGCCTAACATTTCATGCAGTGATAAATGAACAGGAAGAGCCCTAGCATAACCCATTGCTTGATTCACTATCTTAAGTCCTTCAGATTATTCAGCCAAGCAACAAAAGAGGGAACTAACAGTATAATTGGCACACATGCAAGGACAGAAAATCAACATACTCTAGTCATATGAATGCGCTCATTAGGATGCAGAAGAAGGTTGGTGGACGGGCACTGTCATCTCAGTGTGCCTCTCTTACATGATCTTAGGACACATACAAATGCTCACATGCATCGCTTTCACCTTGCCAAGATCTGTTGCATCCCACTTCATATATCTGTGTTGACTCTCACAGGTTGCAGGGAAATACTGTTCGTGCACTGGTTCCGTGCAGCACTCCAAATCAAGGCCATCTTACAGAAACTGCTGATTTGTAAATCCACGTACATACCTAAATCCAATACATACCTATCTTGTTCTGTAGGAGTGAATTATGGTAATGGACCAGATTCTGTGTTCATTGAATTGTCATTGTTTGGGGGAGTCTGACGTCAGTTAGTGCCTTGGGGTTATGTTTAGAAGTTTTTTCACTCCATACTCAGGGCTCTCTAAATGCAATTGCAAGTAAAGTCTTGCAGGCTCTTGGCCAAGTCCTTCCACTGGAAAGGGGCTTTAGCTCAGACTGACAGGTCATTCTTTAAAGCTCATTGTCAGGAATATAAATAGTCCCCATCTTACTTTCAAACATGGCTGGGCAATTTACTGCTAGCTGCAGGACTGGTCTAAAGACTGTGAGCATTTTCCATGTATCATGTGCTTTTAATCAGAAACAGTATGAGTGACACAAAGTAATTTTGCCCTGTGTTGTATGTCAAATGGCTGTGCATCTGCTTGGCTGTCCAGAACAGTTTTATTGTTTGTCAGGCTTTTGGAAAGTCAAGCCAAGTTTACACAATATACAATGTCAGATTGAGCTCTGTGTGATAGTATGATTGGTTTTTCCTGTTTCTTTGCCTCTGCCTTTCAGTGAAGAAGCAGGCAATCTATGAAGGTAATCTGTCATAAAAATACCAGTGGGTTTAAGCCACTGTGTGCATTCAGTTGTGACTGGGTTAGTGTTGTCCTCAGTCCTTTAAAGAGGTCATTTTATTTACCCATCACAATTTAAGTATTAATTAACAGTCTTACATTCAGCAGACCAACATCTTGTTTAGTGGAATAAAATCTTAATCATTCATCTAATGAGTCGGCTATTCATTTTACCCTTTGATCTCCACTTAGTAAAGTTGATTCAGTCAAATCCATTGAACTAAGCCTAACACCAAACACTATTCTCAGACTATTATATTGGTCATCTAAATTTTTTACTCACCAAATAAGAAAACTGTGATACACAGTACAGTTACAGTTATATTATGGATTCAGTTCCAGTTACAGAACAGTTGCAACCCTACTTTGCATGTGGAGTGGAGTTCAGGAGTCATGACACATTACGCCCACTCACTTTCTTTGAATCTGCTCGACAGTTACCTACACATGGACTTTTTGTGCTTGGCCATTAATTGCATTTTAATGTCAGTTATGATTTTGGCTTCCACCTGTTAAAACATAGTAATTGGCATAAAATTCTTACTTTTTTCCCCCTTTGTTTTTCGTTTTTTCACTGTTACAGCACTGCATTTTTACCACCCCCTAAAAGCTCAAACTCACTCGCCGGTTGGTTTCAGCTCAAGCCTTCCACTGAAAGAGAGCCTTTGGTCAAAAAGTTCAATATCAAGGAAGTAGAACTCACAGGGTTTCCAAAGGTGAACCTGCCAAAGTATTTTTAACGGTTGCCTGCAGCTGCTTGAAAAATTCACAATTGCACTGTTGATCAAAATAATTTGCTATAAGCGAACAGCTTTACGTACTGCTTTGCACTAGGGGAGCTGGCAGGTTAAAGACCATTTAATGTTCAGTCCATCTGTACATTTGCCTTATTGCATGCACCATTACAAGGTAACATCTAGGAACGTACAGGACTGCAGTGCATCAGTGAAAACAGCTTTTGATACATGCAACGACTTTTTGAGTGTATCAAGAAAATGTGAGATGTGCTTTCAAGTTTAAAGGACCATCAGACTGGAGAAATTTACCAAACCAAATTTGAGTACTTTTATTTTAGTTACTTACCTTAAAAACTTTAATTTTTATTATATTAGCATTGCCATAGTGACATTATTGTTCTGTTTTATTTAATTTTTCATTCATTTTAATGTCACCGATATTATGTGTGGTTTGGTATGGACTTTGGTTGGTTTTGTTATTTATTGTTTGACCGAGGACCTCCTTTCAAACAAGATGGTCTGTCTCCCTGAGTTTAACCTCTAATTACATTTTAGATTAAACTTTCTAATAAAATGGTAATAGCACTTTTGTTTATGGTCTACCACTTTATTATGTTGTCAATCTATAAAACATAAATGTATTACATTATTTCAAGGTTCTGTTGCTTGAAGTGGAGAAAGACTGGGTTGCTTTAAAAGCCATCGCTGCCTACATGACACTGGCAACGAGATTAACACCACACTTCAGCACATGAAAGGAGTCTGATTTTGCATTCACAGAACCTGCCTCTGCCATTGAGTCTTTGAACTTCCATTAAGCCATTTATCACCATGCAGTGCAATTTATTTGAGTTTCCTAACACAGAGGATGGGTGCCCTCTCTCCTCTCCAAATATGCCTTTGTAGATTTTGAATGTTGAGTTTACACTATGTAATGTCTGCACTGACCAGGATGTCAGCAGTTGTCAAGTGCAACCACCCTTCACCATCAGAATAAGAGCATTCACCGCTGTTCTTATGCTGATGGCACGTGATAATGCTGTGGGTACTCTTGCTAAGATTTCTTATTTCTTTGTTTTCTTCAGTTGCTCCATCTATCCATGAGATGAAGAGTCATGGAGTTGGTCTGGGACGCACAGCCCTGCTAAGATGTGAGGCTGCTGCTGTGCCTTCTCCGACATTTGAGTGGTACAAGGGTGAAAAAAGGTGAGTTCAGATTGTTGAACTGTCTTCTGCTGTATTTGCAGCGTCCCAGCATACCTGTCAAGCCCTTTTTTCATACAAGATGCCTTCTGCATGTCATTGAACAAAAAGAACACGTGTAATCAATAAAGAGGAAAATCACTGCCTTGCATTTAAGTGAACTTACAAGGTTCTGGTATTGTGCACGCTGTTTCACCATGACTCTCGATGGAACTGAGCCATTGTTAACAAAATTAGTTTTATCTGTCCTTTTCTTGCTATGACAAGTCAACGCGCCATGAAAAATGGTCTGTTAGACACAAATATAAAGAAATACTTATTATTACCTAGGAATACTTTTTTCACAGATTCCAAAGCCCACATCTAAATATCAAATTTTTACTGCAATCGTTCATGCTGACATTTGACAATAACAGTTGTGTTATTAGGTCATACCTTTACTAGATAGATAAATATATTGTTTCTGCTTGTTTGCTTTTTTTTCCCAGAGACAGTGCATTTGTTTGTTCTGCCATCCATCCAGCCTCTGGGGAGAGTGCACAAAAATGTTCCAGTGAGAGTCATTTGTGCCTTGTCCTCACCTTGCATCCTAATAAAATGTTTGCTGGCAACTGGCTTAAATCATTCGCGACACATACATCAATCAGTCTAGATTCAAGTGTCAGTTCTTGAATTTAAAAACCAAATTACCCCTATTACCCATCATTTACCCACTCCTGGTGAGCACAATTTCAATCATCAGCTCACACTGTGCTAATTGTAATTATAGGGTGGATTCAATTTATTCAAATTGCTAAGGAGGCAAGTTGGCGTGATTCTAGTCTTTACTTAATTCAAGGACTTGTTCTTTCTGTGACTTCTTACATGGCTAAATGTTGATTTCTTCATTTACTCCTCATTATGAGCAGGACATTAGTATAAGGACTTAAGCATGGAGCATGTGTATCTTCTGTACAGCATTAACACTGACTTTTTCATTGCCCAATTACTGTGCATGTGAAATGAACCCAAGTCCTCATTTTGGCTGTGTGCTGATGTAGCTTTAACATTGCTGCAGATGTCCTTTCATTTTGTCAATATTGGAAGGAGTGTGACAGTTTTTACAAGTAAATCTTTCTCGATCAATCGCTGTTTTTACTCTTGGATGGAAGGGGGTGAGTGTTTACTGTATGGGGAGGTTTCTTTCAACGTGACGGAGGAGAGCATTGACTAGTTTCATGTTGAAGTGAAGAGGTGAGACACATGCTGAGATTATCAGAGAATGTTCAGCTAACATTTGAGGAAATCACCATGGGAGAGGGAACAACAGATTTGTGGGTATTTGCTGGACATAAGGTCGCACATAATGTTTCAACCCAGAGTGACTCTCAAAGCAAGTCGAGCCAAGCTTGAGATCATGGGGGGGCACAGCATAGCCAGGATAGAAGTATGTCTCCTCTCTGGAGGATTTTGTGGTTTATATCTTTAAATGTGAAAATGTAACGGTACAGGCAGCCACTGAGATGAAACCAAACTGAGCTGTACTATCTACAAAAATCCCACAATCAGGATTCATAGCATATGCCTTTGCTGAGTGAATTTTAATCTCTACAGGCTGTTTAAGATCATCACGCCCACCACAGTAAACAATTTAACATTTGTCAATTTCTTAGCACAGATGCCAGGCACAACTGTAGTAGGATTTATTATAATCCGGCTGCACCTGCAACAAAACGATGAACAACATGTCAAGTGGCACCCAGCTGGTTCACCTCTGGGTCATTTCTCTCTCCTCGCAGTCCTTCAAAACATCTCTCCAAGGCAGACCAAGGGATAAATAGATCTGCTGAAGAGGGTGATGAGGCACTACACAATCTGAAAATCCACTAAAGATGACAAACATTTGCGCTGTCCTTGACTCTAGCCATTTCCACCCCCGTTACTTTGTGTGCGGGGTGAGAAATCAAAGCTTCATTTGTTGTGATTGTGTTCTGTTTTCAGGATTATCAAGGGTCAGGGCATCGACATCAAGAGCCTCAGCTCCAGATCAGTCCTCACAGTGACCAACATGACAGAGGATCGTTACGGGAACTACACGTGTGTCGCCTCCAACAAGCTAGGGACGGCTAATGCCAGTGTGCCTCTCATTCGTAAGTTGTCATTCTACCTGCTTGTGGCTAACTGGAGTGCTGAAGAGTCAGAGGGTTGAAAGAGTGTTGTGGATGCCAGTGGGGGGTTCTCTGCCCTCAGAAGTGTTTTCATTTTTTGCTACAATTTTCTTGTTATAGAAAAAAAAAAAAAGCCAAAGTTTAACCCCAGTGCTGGAAATGGGTGCCCACAGATTACCAGTAAAAAAAGAAAAAAAGATTTCTTATTTCCTAGACATCAGTTTTGTGAATCAGTTCCCTGTTATTGTTAGATGTTCTGTGTGTGTGGAGGATTGTGTGTGTGTCTGCTTTTTAAGTCTACATCTGCATGTGTACTGGATAAAAACACCACCTGAAAAAGAAATTTAGCTTTGAGGCAACAGCATCACAATTACAAAGGCAGCAACACAGGTCAGTCCTGCTAAGTTGAATACCAAGTAGGAGTATGACTCAGATTTTAAAGAGGGCTGAGAGTCAGCCCTTTCACAGTTTTTCAAAGCCCATAAGGAATCTTTCCGAGTTCCAAAAAGGCCCAAATATCAGAGGCCAAACTCCTGGTGTGTCAGTGATAAACTACATGTATTTATTTTAGTTAGAAGCATTCTTTTAAATAAATAAATCAGTATGTGTCCACAAAATAAACACAGTCATCACTGCAGAAATCCTTCAGTACTTCAGCTATTATATTGCATCTCAGGTTTTTTTATACCCAGACACCCTTGCATTCTTTTGCTCAACACTTCAGCATTGCCGCCCTGACTGAATCAATATTGCATATGAATAAATGAGGTGTCTTTGGTTTTTCATTCAGTGCTGTTGTCTGCCTGAACACAACCTTAGACCTTCCTGATGGAGAGTGAAGGCTCTGTGTTTCTAGGAAGAGGCATACAGAAGGCGGTCTGTTTTCACCCCAGACCACCACTTACCCAGACCCCTGCTTACTTAAGCATTCAAAACAACTAATGAAAGGGAACTTGAGATTGAAGGGGGAGGAAAACACAACACTGGATCAAAACCTGTTATACAGCCAAATCAATACATGTGATCTCATCACTATATTCAAGAAATACAGGAAATAAGTACATTACTTCAGAAAATGCACGCTTGAGACAAATACTGCAAGATAATTTGGAGTGTAACAATTCTGCACATCCTCAGTTTGGTTTATGTCAATTTTATATCTTTATTTGAAAATAATTATCTATATGCTTCATTAATATGTTAAATATTTACATCACACTCCTAAAGATAGTAAGACTTTTTTTTGTTAAATCAGAGAAAATATCCCGACTTAAAAAAAAAAAGAGAGAAATCCCTTAAAATAACTAGTAAAACACTCATTCTAAGCAGTTCATTCAGTAAAATAAGATTAGACTAGCTTGTCAGTTGTTATACAGTTTATGAGAGGAAAACCAGATCTGCTAGACGAGATTATTTTTCTTACATTGTAAATGTAATGTGCACCTATAGCAGCTTTTAACCTTAATGGTGTATTGTAGTTTTTCATGAGTATGCTCGGGTCCACTGGGTCCAAGAGATGTAAATTTTGAGCGTTAAGCTCCGTGTGGACATGCATATGCCTACCAATTTTTTGTGACACCTGTGGAGACATTACACTACAACACCCCAATGGCTACACCCTTCAGGTGCACTTCAAGCAGACTTAAAAGAAGTATAACAGGAATGGCTACTCATCTGTGGTGTCTGCAGCTCTCCATGACGGTTCCCGCAACCGAGTATAATCCCCACCTTAGTGGTTCTACAAAGTGCCTTACAATGTACACACACACACACACACTCATACACCAATAGCAGAGAAGCACTGGGCCCAAGAATGCTATGGCATGTGAAGGGGCTCGAAATCAAAGTTTTCTCAAACAGCAATCTTCTAAATTGAATGTTAAAAATGTCTGACCATAATCAGCTTTTTTGAAATCTGATCTGAGCATGCCACGAGTCATGGCTCAGAATTGAAAAATATAAGAAGGCATACAACATGTAGTCACTCAGTGTTTACAAGCATATGAGTGAAAGGTTTCTAATAATTGCGAGTGCAATTGAAGCAGTTCTCATCTGCAGACTGCGGAACAGCATTTGTGTGGTAGACTATCTCTGTGAGGCTCTGAGTTTGAATAGAGATCTTTTAGCACATAAAGTTGCTGGGTCTAATCTTGCCCATGAAGCAGAGTATAATATACAAGTCATGAATTTTTATTATATGGTCTGTGCATGTTTTGAGAAAATATAACACTGATATCATTTAATTTTAAAATGAAAAATAATAATCACACTGGATAAGGTTTGGAAGGAGTATGATGTGTTGATCCTGCTGATACTTATGATTTGTTACTGCCTTGTAAAAAAAAGAACTGTGAAAAGTTTGGCACATCAGTATTGGGAACAGAATAATGTGTCTTAACAGATATTACCTATGATTATTTAGAAGTGGTTAATAAGCAGTCTTGGAAGAACTCTCCCAGCAACAAAAAGGGAAAAAAAACCCCATAATGGGTCTGTTTCTGGCAGTGATTGAGCTTACTGTGGATGTAGAACAGTTAGTGTAGGATTTACTAAATAAGAAAAAAGAATAATATTAATAATTTAGACCTCAGTTACGCAGGCCTAGAGACCAGTTGGTGACCTTCTGACCTTCTAAGGAAATATGTGGCAAATTTCTGACCAACACTTTTCAAAAAGCAGAACTTTTACTTTGAAGGCGAACATTGTCCATTTCCAGTTTCCACTGCACTTCACAGTTACACTACTGCTTTGTGAGTAGTTGGCAAGTGTTTGCAGACATGTCGGCGTCTTCCATGCAAACTACTGGCAACCGTGGCAACGTGCTATTGACCAAAGCAACAAGGTTTTTGGTGCAACATTGTATACCTCTTTGCCAACCAATTTCACCTAGAAGCAGCCAGCAACCTCCAACAACAACTTGCCAGAGTTGCAGAATACACACTTTTCCCTCGCGACCAGTGGTTACCAGGGGGTTATTGACCGGTCTCTAGGCCTGTGTGAAAGGGGGCTTTAGCAATCTGTTTCACAATGACTGCCAGGAACCACTCGCAAACGGTCAGGGAATACACATTTTTCCTTGCAACTGGTGGTTGTCAGGTTGATCCCCGACAGGTCTGACATGCCTGTGTGACTGAGGCCCTACACAGTCAGCTTATGCACAGCATAATTGTCTTAGCAAGATTAATAAGACTTTTATACAGCTTCATATCAGTTTACAATTCTTAGTTTGGTAGAAAAAAATTGATTTGTGAAGGATTTGTAAAGGTCTGAAAACACAGCAGCAGTAGATTCGTACTCTATACTCTAGGCATTTTCACAGTCGTGATGTCTACTGACTGGAGCTGAAGGCAGCGCGAGGCAAGGTATAGATTAGGTGAAGTGAGCCATCAGTTCATTTATTACAGGGCTAAGTGAAGTTCTTCATTGATCATTAAAGTATAATTGGCCCATTATGTCGGGGTGCTCAAAACACAGAATTTATCAAAAAAAGATAAAAGTGTTTAAAAATGCCCTAAGGCTTATTTGCCAGTGTAGTGCTTAAAAGGAAAGGTCTGTCGATTGTTGAATGAACAAACAATACAAAGCTTTTTGAATCCCAGTTTAGAGGTTTACATCACGCTTGTTTTTTTGGGTTTTTTTTGCCATTTCCAGGAAAGAAATACATTATAGTCAAACTTTAAGGAAAAATTCAGACATGTTCAGACTCCACTTGCCGAATGCACATAATTTTAAATCCCTGTGAATTGCCTTTCAACCACTTTCATTCCTGAAAGAACACGACACTTCTTTTATGAAGTATCTGTCTACATCCATTCACGAACGTCTTCATGAGTTCTCAACGTATTCAGATCCCTACTTTTTGGTAGGTGTTTGAGTTTTTCTTACACTCTTTCCATTATTTTGTCCAACTGCAGCACAGAAAAAGCAGTGACAGCGTAGGGCTGAGGAACATAGTTCTCTCAATGTTTTACAGTGAGGATGGGTGAAAAAAAATTCAATGTAATATATTCAGTGATGAAATATGAACAGGTAAATTAAATAATTCACTAGTTTGCACTGCACTCTCTGATGATAACATTGTCCCTAGCAGGCCAGAGACTCAGACTACAAAAAGATATTTCTGTAGAGTTGGCAATTGTCAAAGGAGCACTCCACTCTCCTGTTTGTGTATGCACAAAGAACATCAAAGGCTTGTCTCAGATTCTCAAATGGATGATCTTAATGTGACACTAGCGAGGCCTCAAAGGCAGAGCGGTAAAGAAACCCTGAGAATAGAAAGAGGAGGCAGCTTCCTGAGCTGCCACCCCCAACTTCTCCCTGTCTTCCACTCCATCTCTTTATCGCTTTGTCTGTCTTTCTATCGTGGCTTTGTCTGTCTGATTCTCTTATCTCGTTCTCTCACTCTTTTTCCCCCTTTCCATCAGTCTTGTAGCTCATTCTTCCTTTCTATCATTCTCTTTCTCTCAGCAAGAAACACACACACACACACTCTGTCGTGCCCCTCCCTTTGTCTCTCGTGATCTAGAAGAGAGGCCATTTCCGATGTTGCTCTTAATGAGAAATGGCAAGCAGTCGCCGCAGTGCACCTCATCGCTATGTTGACGCAAATAACAAAACCCAGAGGTGAGATTTCACCATGGGTGACTTTGGATTGCTATTTTTGAACCACTCAATAGCTATTGATGACCAAGGGGGGAAAGGGGTATGCATATTTGATTGAGCGTCATATATAGGGAGGTGAATTGTAAGTAGAAAAACAATGTGCGGGAGGGGGGGTATTTATGGTCATGTACAGTAGTCTCTTTGGTTGTTTGCACTGCACTGTGAGGTGTGGATTATCCCTATTTAAAAAGTATTCTTGATACTGGGTAAAAAAAAAAACGAAAGCTACAATAAAGCAAAATACAGAAGAATTCAGGGCTCAGTATCATTGCTCTGTTGTCAGGAATTTGAAGTTGAAAGGTCCTTATCTGTCAGCGTTATAAATCCTTTTTGTCTTAACCTTACAGAGTCACTTTAAATCAATCCAGGAAAAGCTTTGCCATTATCACTGATGAGATGAACTGTGACTCTGCAAAGCATACTCCCAGAGAAAGTAAACACATTTGCCTTCAATTCAGAGCAGCTACTGGAAGACAGATAGTTTGGTTTCTGTTTCAGATGAAATAGGGATGAAAAGCAGAATTTGATTTCTGATCTTGTTTCGGTTTCGACATGGTAGGTTCTGACTAATGCCTGTGTTTTTGAAATGAGTTGGATGCTATGTCCTCACTATCTGCTGTATTCTGCCAGTTATGTCAGACCATTTTGGTTATTGTGCTTTTAAACCATTAGTCAGGGATTGTGATCTCTTTGAGCTAAGTACCACTTTAAGCTTGTGTTAAAAAGCTGTGGTAAAACACAAACTGGGTTCTGTGGAGCAGAAAGAAAGCATATAGCCTCTTTGTCGCTACTCTGCAGTACTCTA
>VUQS01022562.1:9406-26785 GCA_015108495.1 Heterochromis multidens | reverse complement strand
GATATGTGGATAGATGGATATGTGGATATGTGGATATGTTGATAGATGGATAGATGGATATGTGGATATGTGGATAGATGGATATGTGGATAGATGGATATGTGGATAGATGGATATGTGGATATGTGGATAGATGGATATGTGGATAGATGGATATGTGGATATGTGGATATGTGGATATGTGGATAGATGGATATGTGGATATGTGGATAGATGGATATGTGGATATGTGGATAGATGGATATGTGGATATGTGGATATGTGGATATGTTGATATGTGGATATGTTGTCCCTGCAAAGGGTCATTTAAACAAACTGTCATAAAAATATTGCATAACCAGTTTTGAACATTTTGAATTGTCCCTCCTTTAACACAGACTGTAAAGTCATTGGACAGGCTAATATTTCATCATAAATATGAGGCATATTTTAAATCCTTCGCACTCATGGACCTTCAGTTCATGTGTCTCATCCCTGGAGATGCTCTCTTAGGCTTTTACTGCAGCCGCCTTCAGCTACTGCTTGTTGTTTTGGTGTAGCTGAGCTTTACAGGGCACTTCATATTTTTAAGAATGTAATTTTTAAGAATCGTTGATTACTCATTACTATGATGGCTATAATACCCACATCGTTAATGCTATATTATATCAGCGCTTGGTATTACAGTTGGAAGTCTACACTTTAATTACAACTTCGTTGTTTAGGGATGAACATCTTGATGTTCACTAGGAACTTTTTGAGTAATCTTTAAAAATTCAAAAGGCTCACAATAAGCCTTGAAAACTAGAATGAAAAATACATACAACAGAGAAAAAAAACACAAGTATATTTCGAGTGAATGAAGTAAACTAAAGAAAATGAAATACAGTAAAGAAGGAAATTTAGTGGGATTGCAAATGTAAAAACAGCTCATTGTTTTTTTTAAAAGCTATTGTAAACAGCATGTTTAAAGTGATTTGGAATAAAAAGTGGTTTGTGTGACCCGTAGACCTTCTTCAAGTCAGTGCCAAATATGTGCAGCAAAGCAGTGTAAAGTGACATCATCACGCTTGGTTTTATACCTGCTTCGTATTTTTCTCCACAGCTTGATGGCCTGTTGTGCTCCTCCCGTAGCGTCTGCTCTTGCCTCATTTCTCTGCTCGTCACTTCCCTGCGGCTTTGCTGTAGGGCCTTCACATCTCCGTGAGGGCAGGCTGGGGCTTTGGTGGGTCGGACGCTCACTGGAGGCTGGATCCCTGCTGGGGAGAGACGGGGACATTGAGTGGGCCTCAAAGTATCACGCTGAGCCGGAAATTCACAGTCGAGATGGTGAACTCAACACAAACTTTGAGTCCGAAACAGATCAGACCAAGAGAACAGAGGAAGAACAGGTAAAGCTCAGAGGTCACAGTATGCAGACAGAGTGGGCTGTGATCGCTGTTCATTATGACTGTGCCTGATTTTAAAGGAGAAGTGTGTATTTTTTCATCTGGGCCTATTTTATAAACATCTTCAGATCTAAATTATTAACAGTGACAAAAAACAGTGGCTGCACTGATCTGACATTTGAATTACATATCAATACAATACTGACCCAAAAAGCTGGATCAGGTATTGGTGACATTGAGCACATTTTCACATCCACACTTTGATCCATTCAGTGCAGTATGTTGTTCTCTGTTTACTTCACCATGCAGCAGCAGCATCTAGCGGCAGAGCTAACACATATAGAGGGAGATAATAGCAAATGGACAGCAGTTTGGAGACATTTTTGAAGTTGTTTAGAGCCTGATCTTCATGTGCACATTAAAGAATGATTCTCAGTCTCTTTCTCACAGTGAGGAATGCATCGGATCGGTACTCAATATCAGCAGATACCCACAGCTGGATCAAAAAACAGGATCGGTGCATCCTTATATTTAAAGAGAATCACAGACTGTATATAAAAGATGGACACAACCACCGTGACATTACCCATTGGTTTCTGTACTCTGCATTTTGAAGCCTCAGCGTTAGCGTCTTGACTGCTGCTATGTTGGTTTTTTGGAGACAGCTCCGGAGACCATATTTGGATGAGAGGGTGAATAGAGGGTGCTACAGTATCAGCAAGCTGCATCTATAAACTGTACGGGTGCGACTCACAGACATAAAAACAGAAAAAATCATCAACCATACAGTTACGAAGGGGGAATCTATCCACAGAGGCCAACACCATTTTTTTGTACCAATCTGTCAATAAGCTTTTTTTGCTGTAAAGCCATTTTAACATGGGACTTTTTGGAGATTGAATCGCTTTTGGAGCCAGCCAAAACTCCAGGATATGAAGTTTTTAGCTTCATTTTTCAGCCCTGGAGGTTGCAATTTAGAGAGAATGCTAAACTGGCAATTGCAAGAAGGCTGCGCTGACAGGCTGAAATTGTTATTTGGCCCAAGTGACAACGGCATCGTGTCAAAGCTGCTGGCTTTTTGAAGGCAACAAGTAACCTCTGAATTGGTTACATTCCCATTATTCTCCTCTGCTTGTAGCCAAAGAGGTACATAGTCGGGCACAAATGCAGAAACATAACTCTGGCTTTATCTTTGCAATCTGGAAACTTGAAACAAGTACTTACCTCCAAGTATTTACCTATCCAGTTCAAACACATGCTAAATAGAAAGCTGTGTAAAGCCTCAGACATGTAAAGAAGTCAGCATGTGCAGAGGAATATGTTGATGGACTAGTGAGGCAGTAAGAATGTGGATCAAGATCCATGACAGAGCTCTCTTTATTTTTTGGCCATATAAGAACCCAAGCCTGGCAGAGACAAAAACAAGCACTTTTCAGTGTTTCCTAGAGATTTGGATTCTGTACGTGGTATAAGTAAGGAGTCTAAACACGCGCTAGTGTTTCTGAAAATATTTTCAGTGATTCCATCCTGCAGATATAAACAGGCATGCTTTGTGACAAATAAATATGGGAGCAAAAACCGGGTGCTTATCCAGGGACTTTCTCATCAGTTAAAAATGGTGCTCCTTGTTTTGCTCTGCAGCCTTGGTGAGGCGGTAGAGTTGGAGTCTCAATGGTGGGATGAAAATCTTATTGGAGGCGCAGCTGAATGATATCAGGGACTGCCAGACCGGAGATTTGCTGGGAGAAAGAAAGGGTGCAGGGTGGCTAGCTGGTAAGCAGCAACTGAACCTTTAAAATACACTTAGGTCCCTAAGTTTTTGGACAGTGACACATTTTTTTTGTAGTTTTGTCTCCGTACACCAGTACAGTGGATTTTAAATCAAACACATGTGACTGAAGTGCAGACTTTTAGCTTTAATTCAAGAGGTTTTAAAGTAACCTTTCAGGAATTACAGCCATTTTTATACAAAGTTCCCCAAATTCAGAGGCTCAAAAGCAATCAGACAAACTAACATTTTAATTGTAAGTATTGTTTTAATACTTGGACAAAAATCCTTCGCAGCCAATGACAGCCTGAAGTCTAGAAACCGTGGACATAATCAAATGCAGTGTGTTTCCTCCCTTGAGATGCTTTCATTTGCTGCCTGTTTGTGGCTCTCTCTGCATTCAGTTTTATCTTCAGTAACTGAAAAGCTCTATTGAGTTGAGATCAGGTGATTGACCTGGCCCCTGAAGAATATTTCTTTGCTTTGAGAAACTCTTGGGTTGCTTTTGCATTTTGCTTTTGGGTCATTATCCATTTGCACTCAGAAGGACTATCCAATTGGTTTTTCAGCATTTGGCTGAATCTGAGAAGAGACTACAGCCTTGTACACTTCAGAATTCATCCTGCTACTTCAGCAGTCATATCATCAATAAACACTAGTGAACTGGTTCCAGTTGCAGCAATACCGTCATGGTAAAAAGAAAGTACACCATGTTTCATTTCTAAGATTTTATATTGTATCATGATATAATATTAAAAAAAATCTGATCCTCGGCAGGTTTTAAAATTAGGTAAATATAAAATATGACATATTACACCATGTCATTATTTATTTTACTTTTTATTTAGTGAGTTTTAACAATTTTATAAAACAAAGAACAGAAAAAGCCAGGTGGGATATGGCACACATCATTGCATTCGCAGAAAATATTGTCCCAAGTGTCTGTAACCATTGAAGTTATGAGACAGTAGCGTCTTCTTCAGCTGAGATATAAGCAATTAATTTCTTCCACTTTTGTAAAAAGGCATCTCCTTTAGATCTGTAGTATTTTACATAGATATCAGTCCTACATAGATTACATAGATATCCTAAGTATCATTCCATGACATCTTCAGGGATTTCATAACCTAGCATCTTTCTTAAAATTAGACATATATTGTCCCAAAATACTTGAATTCCTGCATGTCCAAATTATGTGGGAGTAGTTGGCATTCATGTGACCGTACTGTCTCCAGCATGGCTGCTGTGACCAGGGTTGTTTGCTTTTAATATAAGGTGTAACAAAAACTGAATCATATTTTTAGCCAAATTCTCTCCACTTCCTTGAGCTTGTTGATTAAGGTTGTGTCACCACATTGAACACCAGTCTTTCTCAGCTATTTTTATGTGTAGTTCTTTTTCCTTTTTTTGTTTTAATGTATCTGGTATTATTACCTTTATTACCTTGCCTTGGTATAATTTAGAGATAGTTTTCAAATTAATCTGTTTATATGCTTCAGTCAAAATATCTGTCACTGCATTTCCCTCTTGAGTTACTTCTATCATTACCTTTTTTTCATAGTAAGCTCTAATTTGTAAAAATCTGAAAAAGTCTTTACTTTCTTCTTCTTCAGATTTCCTTTTTAGTTCCTCTGGGTTAATGTGCATAGTGCTGTTATACCTTTATTCCACTGCTGCTTGAAATCACTGATTCCTGGTTTGGATTTAAGATCAAGGGCAGGCCAGCTTAGAAGCTGGAAGTCTTTCTCCATATTGTATTGTTTTAAAATTTTTCCCCAGATTTTCAACATCTGCTTACAAATTAAATTTTTACTTTCCTTGTGCAATTTGTTGTCTTTGTCCCCCAATGTGGCTTGTATTTGAAAAGTTTCTATATCTTCCCATCTTGCTTGGTGTCTTATTTGAACTGTCTAAAAATATTCCCTCAAATTTGGTAAAGACATTCCACCCTTGTCTTTATTTAGTTGGAATGTTTTTTATGTTACCCTTGGTTTTTTGCCAGCCCAAATAAATCTAGAAATCTGTTTGTAGCATGTTCTAATTCATGTTTCTTGGATCATTAATGGAATGGTCTATAATAGGTATAACAGCCTTGGTGGCACATTAATCTTGTGAACCAAAATCAAGAATAGAGGATGACCACCTCCCAGTATCCTTGAAAAAAAACCTTGGTTCAGTTCATTGAGGGTCACGGCCATTTCTTTGCTCATTGGCTAATGACTTGTGACTGACAGCTCGTTAGCCAATGCAGTTTCATACCGCAGATAATTTTCCATTTTGAAACATGGTATGACCAGGAATTACAAACCAGACTTAATTTTTTATTCAGTATGACCCAAAATGAGTGAGTGAGCCCATAAACTCAGCAAGACAGAAAGATGTTTTCTCATATACTTCTCTAGGACCAGAAGTTGTTTTGGTTTATCGCCATCTGGTGGCCTTCAGATAGACTGCAGATCCAAGGCACTTCTGCTTTGGCTTAATTTTTCCTACCTGGAGGCTACATCTGTTTCATACAGTCTATGCTGGAGTTCCTCTAGTGTGTACTTTGCATTTTGCCCAATGAAGGCTGGGTTAAGCTCCAGTCCCCCGTGGATGAATGCATAGAATACTTACTGCACATGGAATAAATGAAAATTTAAACTTATAAATCAATCTTTGAAAAGCTATCTAACCAAAGTAATGTCAAATTCAATAAAGCTTGATAGTCTGTTTTTTTGTGTGTGTCTGGTTTGAACGCTTCATTGCCTCAGAGTTTATTTCATAGCTTTAGTTTTTCATCTCCTACCTCAAAGCCTTGTTTCTTTATGATGCAGCTGACTCTCAGCTGTGCCAGCACTTAGGAGAAATTCTTGCTTTAATGCCCTTTTAAGCGCTGTCATCATAAATGCACGTGATAATAGAGTTTTTCTCTGCATGCTTAACATTGAGCAGAGATAGAACAAATTGCCAGTCATCAAATTTAACCTGTACAGAAACCTTCAATTATCACGTCTTTAGGCATGAATCGCGGCTGCACCTGAGCTCTTCAAATCAGCTCTGCAGTACAAAAGTACACAGCAGTAAGCACTCTCCAGCAAACATGCTGTTCCTGTAAAAAAAGAAAAGTTCCACCCGTTAAATAGTCAAGCATTATTCCACCAGAGTTAAGTCTCAGACCTGAATCTCTCCTGGCTGACTGAGGCAAAGGCATCTCATTGTGGAGTCAGCCTTGAGATACTTCATAATGATTTCACATTCAGCCGGAGCTTTTGTCTGATGCCGTGCTGTGTCGGCAGCAGACGGGGGGAGAGCAGTAAATGTGAGTCTTTCTACTTAATTAAGTGTAGACTCTGTGGGAAGATAATTAATCAGTACTTGTAATTTCCACCAAACGTTTTAAAGAGGAAAATATGAAGAGATCTGGTCAGCGACGCTTCGTGTTATCTGTGATCAAGGATAATTTGCAAGGGCACCACAATCAATACACGTACAAAACACAACCTGCCCCCCTGAGACAGACAGAGAGGGTAATTATCACTGTTATGAACATTATTATAAAAGTACGTATTTCATCAAAGCACTGAACAGTCAGTTGCAGTGCAGAATGGTGGATGGTGTGCAAAATAGATTATAAAAACAAGATGAACTGTGTTTTCTAGGCATCGATGGGGATAGCAGCAAATCAAGACACTTCCATACAAAGAGCCATCTGGATCAAGTAAGTTGACACAGTCATTCACACAAAATTACTCTTAGTTTTCTCATTTTAATTTTTAATGTGATATATTTTGGACTTTTTAGGGAGATTAAACACTTTTACTTGTTTGATTTGTTGCCACTGAAATTCATGTTGAAACAAATCAGATTTTGTCAATTCCATTGTTGTCCTATAGGAACTGTAGTGTAGAAGGAAAAAACAGAGTAGTGGGCTACTCTAAAAGGCAGAAAACAGTCAAAATTGAGCACAATCTCATGGACAAGGTTAAACACTGTCCCTACAAATACTCCAGAGACATATGAACCGTTTCTCCAATAATCAAATTGGCTTTTGAATGTCACTGAACATGTGTGCGCTGTGCCTAACATTGCACCCACATAATGTCAGTGTGACAAAAGCCTGCACATAGCTGTCAGTGTGATTATGCATTGCTCTGGTTAAATGCTTATATGTCAGTTTTTTCTGACACAGCCTACAAAAAAAAAAAAAGCACAATACAGAATCCCAGTGGTTATTCTTACCTCGCTTGTTTACAGCTTCCTGCCACAAAGAAAAGCAGATAGGGGTTGCTGCTAATATCTTAGAACCAATGGTTATCGTCTGTTGTACGTTAAATAAACTAAATATGAATAAGTAGTTTAACCAACTAGCAACATTTAAACTTGTTGTCCACCAAGATGGAGACAGGCCTGTCTTGTTAAACCGAAGGCTTAGTGGTGCTAACACAGTCACAATGACAATGGAAACACGCTGATGTTTGGTAGTATAGAGTTACAGTTCTGTATATATTGTATGTATTGTGAACATTGTCCCAATTTGTCCATTATCAAATTTGACTTTAAGATGACTCAGCTCAACACTGATCTCTGATCTGTATTCTATAAGTACCTCACCTATTAAAACAGAGGAGGATGAACAGACTGAATGTAACTTTCCTTTATTTTAAAAAAAGAAAGTGTTATTTGATGGGTAAAGGAGTTTAAAAAACAAATAAACTGTATAAAAATAAAATATTTTTTTTTTTAAATGGCTTTTGCAAGTTGGCATGATAATTTCCATGTTTATTATCTAAGTGCAGGTAAGGAAATATTTGATTGCAAACTAAAATACTGGGCATTGAATGATTGCACTACAAGAAGCAGCCAAAAGACGAGTGAAGTTACTACAATTCATGACAATCCAGTCTAAGTATAGTTAGTATGTAATAATTGTTGAGATATTTCACCACAAACCTCATGGTCAGTTAGACCATTGGCAAAGTCTGTGTATTATTTATTGACTGGAGTCATAACTGTCCACCGAGGAGATGATGTGATTTTGTTTGGTTCAGTTTGGTTGTTTGTTGGCAGGATTACTTAAGTTATGAGTGGCTTTGCATTAAAAAAGTGATGCATTTTTTAGAGTCTGGATATGCATCCAGGAACTTTTGGAAAGATTTTTTTTGTTTTTACCATTGTGAGTGATAAATTAGAAATAGAAATAGAAATAAGAAAAACTGGGAGACATTGATCCTGCTGTAGCTAAAAACTGAAATATATGAAACATATTTGACACTTCTTAGGTAGAAAGCATCACAAGCCAGACATTTACAAAAACTGCTTAGACATATTATACTGTAGTTTTCAGATAATGTTTAGCTTTCAGTATTAAACCAACACCTCCTAGACCTAGTCTGGATACTAGAATTGCTTCTGTATCACTATTTGAAACTGACCATTCTCATCCCTTCAACCAATCAGGACTCCCTCCATTTCTGAGGTTTTTACCATATTGTGTATGTTATGTTTTGTCAGTAGCACAATCTGAATGTCATCTGTGTTTTCTTCTCCTGCCAGCTGTGTATGTAGTGTCAACATTACCTCCTGCTGCAGGCTGTGTACTCTAGGGTTCCCTGATGAAAACTGGCCTATTTTTCTCTCTCTGAGTGTAACTGGAAAAACAAATATTACCATCACATTCTGCCACTTGTCTCCTATGATGGGCCACCAGAGGCTATAGTCACACAAACTCACAGAATGAAAAGTTAATGAGCCCAGTAATCAAGTAGACCGTACTTCCACATTATGTTTGACCTCACATACATTATATTGCCATTCAATCACTGACTGTGTTTCAGACATACAGATACAATAATGCAAAACAAATCCTGGAAGTTTCTGACTGATTAGATACATTTTTATTTTGTATGTATTGGTGGTATTTGCGTTCAATTCCCTCCAGCTTTGCCTGCCAGGCGCGAAGCAGAGCCCAGCAGAATGTGGCAGTGCAGTGTGCATGTGGTGATGTGTGTGAGGACGAGTGTGTGGATGTGTGCCTACGTGTCTGTCGGGACATCCAGCCAGGAGCAGAGCTGCTGCTGTATGGTGACAGTGTGGGAAAAAGCAATCCAACAGACATGTCACATGTTCATGGTGACTCCACTGGACATACAGGTAAGGGCAGATAAATATGTTTTCTCATTTCAGAATCTATACTGATATTATACTAATATTAAATTATGAATATTAGATTGTTTATACCCATTGTGATATTTCTCAACAGAATTTTTCTTAATAAACTAGCAAGAAAATTAACTCAGAGCTGCATTTATTTATTTTTTTAACTGCTCGTAACAGAACCTTGGAACATGTTAAAATAAAATCACACACATGTTTAACATATGTTTAATATATGAGCTCAACAGTCCTGGGCCAGGCAGGCTAGTTCAGCACCTGTGCTCTTCTACTATGAAGCTATGCTATTGTAATCAGTGCACTATGCAGTTTATGATTGCCTTGCTAAAATATGCAAAGCCTTACCTGAAAAAGATGTTGTGTGGATGGGAACATATGTTGAACTGAGTGCTGATAACAAGCCAGCAGTTCCATCTCCTCTTTAGTCCGGAAAAATAATTTCAAATTTGGATTTGTCTGACCACAGAACAGTTTTCCACTTTTAAAACTGTTCTGTGGTCAGTTTTAAATGAGCTTTGGTCCAGAGAAGATGGTGGCGTTTCTGGATCATATGCACATATGGCTTCTTCTTTGCATGGTAGCTTTAACCTGCATTTGTGGATGGCACAGCGTACTGTGTTCAAAGACAGTGACTTCTTGAAGTGTTCCTGAGCCCGTGCAGTGATTTCCATGACAGAACCCAGGGCCCAAAGATCTCAAGGATCCAGTATCCATTGCGCACAGAGATTTCACCAGATTCTTGGAATCTTTTGATGATATTATGTACTGTAAATAATGAGATATTCAAAGTCTTCACTTTTAAATTGAGGAACATTATTATTGTTCCACAATTTGTAGACAGTTTTTTGCAGATTTGTGAACCTTTGCCCATTTTTACTTCTTAGTAACTCTGCCTGTCTAAGATGCTCTTTCTATATCCAATCTTGTTACTGACTTGTTGCCAATTAACCTAATTAGTTGCAAAATGTTCCTCCAGCTGTTTATTTAGTACAGTGTACTTTTCCAGCCTTTTGTTGCCCCGTCCCTACTTTTTTGAGATGTTTTGCTACCATCAAATTCAAAATAAGCTTTTTACTTTCAAAAAGTTTTAAATTGTAAAATTGTATAAAAGAGCACAAGTGTAGGTGGACAATTCCTTGGTTAAGTTACATAGATATACTGATAAATATATCTATGTATATCTAACCCTTTGCAAGGGTAAAGATGAGTTCATAATTTTCCTTTCCTGTTGTTTAAAATATTATTATGTACGGATGCTGTAATAATTAACTAAGTATTTATTAAATATATTATTGTCCACATCCTTTTTGCTGTTTTCATACATTAACTTTTGAAAATTTCAGGAAAATCAAGTCGGATATTTTCCGGACCAGGAAATAGTCCGCTTAAGACACATTTAGACTACTGGAAATACTTCATGTTGTTTAGTGCGGGAGTTTCCTGGACAGAGTGTACAGGAGCCCAAATGACAGCCACTCTATAGCAGTGAATGCATCGAAATTTTAGCTACACTTTTCTCACATTGCTGCAATCTGACTTTACACAGACTTTGTACTAACTAAACAGTATGTTATAAAGACTGGCTAAGGTCCAATTCAACCCCATCGGACATTTGCTTTCTTACATGCAGGCCTAGAAAAGGTTGGGGCTGCAGTGAATGTCATAATATTACTTCATATAACTGTTATCGTAAAGTGGACCAAACAGGAGTTCAGTGGACTGGTTGCTTCTGTTTCATCTTCTCTATATTCATTCATGTGCTCCACCTGCACGGGCTAGAGGGACATTTTCCAGTGGTATAGTTCAGTGGACTGGATTTCTTAAAATCTTTTAATAATAACCCCAGAAAACCTCATTTATTATGTCATAAATTACAGCTGACTGGAGAGGTTTTTCATCATGCAGCTCAGCTGAAACTAAATGGTGTCAGTGATATTAAATAATGTTGATGCAGAAGTTTTATCCTCTGAAGTCTCAGACCTTTGTGGTACGCACAGGCCACCTCATTTCACCAAAATTAACGCTAAAAGTACACTCAAAACCAGGATGGAAGCTGGAGATACATAATTAGAAGATGTATCATATCTGGAACATAAAATGCATCAATTAAAAGGGAATATGGAGTAAGGAAACAAAATTGTTAGAACTTATTTGTTTTAGAGAGAATAATACGCCCTCCAGCTCTGCTTATCCTTTATTATTTATGGTTTGTGGAGGAGTTATGTGCTGTGTGCTGTGCTGTGATTGATGGGACGTTAAGGAGGACCTTCATGCAGAAAATACCCAAAAGCATCAGACTATGGATATCTTATTAAACTTGTGCTCTTGTAGTGTGTTGATTCAGACTGAAACTATAAATCTTAAATGCATTTCCAAAACAATTTTGAATGCTAAATGAAAGATAATAAGATAAAAAGCAATTGATCCCTGCAGGGAAGTTACATTGTTATGGTGACAAATGGTAATTAGATTTAGAAGGGGGAAAGAAAAATGCAATATAAAGATAATAATAACAAGTACATAAAGGAATTAAACTGAACAAGAAATAATGAAAGGACAAAAGTAAGCAATGAAATCAATTGTAAATATTAGAAATCTTTCCAGAGGAAAAACACAGCAGGAACATCAAAAAATTGGACAAAATACTGTACATATATGTGACAAGTTTATAGAAAGTGTACATAAGTAATATGTGTACATCTAAATATATGTTCATAAATCATTTGTTGCTAAATTTAATTAGCATGGGCAGCAGAGTGGTGCAGTGCTTAGGACTGTTGCCTCACAGCAAGAAGGTCCTGGGTTTGAATCCATCAGTCAGCTGGGCCCTTTTGTGTGGAGTTTGCATGTTCTCTCTGTGCATGTGTGGGTTCTCTTTGGGTACTCTGGCTTCCTCCCACAGTCCACAGACGTTAGGTTAATTGGTGAGTCTAAATTAGAAATAGACTAGTGACCTGTCTAGGGTGTACCCCACCTCTTATCCTAAGGCAGCTGCACTAGGCTCCAGCCCCCCATGACCCTGAATTAGATAAGCTAAAACAGATGGTTAGATGGATAATTAGGACATAAACACTTTGAGAGACTGCATCTGGTTTTAAAGAGACAAAATGAACATAAATACAATGATAGAATTGTAATAAGTGACAAAAACCTCACTTATTACAATACCTAAAACCAACATTTAGGTATTTGTTCTGATTTTTACTACTTTATATTCTGTTATGTTATATTCATATGTTTCACTTTAGTTCAGCGAGAAAACTGTTACAATAGCAATTTTTCTTGTGCTGCACTTATTGAACAGTCATAGTTACTTGTTATTTTCCAGATGGGGCTTGTGTCCACAGGCAGCTGTTTCCGTGCTGAGTGTTAAGTGCCCACGACCTCATTTTCTGAGCACTTCTGTCAAGCCCTTATTGTTGCTAGGATACAAAAACTGTGTTCTAGCATTCCGCATTCCTGGATTGTAAACTTCAGTTCTCTACGGTTTACTTTAGAAAGGTGACATAATTGCTAGAGCTTAAATAACTGGGCTGTCAGTGACAGCAAAATTGCAATCCACCAACACTTGAACTTTGTACTAACAAGTATACATTTGCTAGGTTAACAACTGGCTAAGGTGTTTGCACATGCATCTCTGTCAAGTCTCGAACAGTTCAGGGCTGCAGTGAATGTGTGAAACTGGCTATAGAAGCCTATCATAAAGCTATTATTGTAATGTAGGATCCAACAGAAGTTTAGTGGATGAGTGGCTTTTCTTTAGAACACTTTATATTCATTCAGATAACCACCTGGAGTAGCTACAGCGACAATTTCCAGTGGGTTAGTTCAGTAGAAGGGAGTTTTTATGTTTATGACTCCAGAAAACCTAATTTAAGTGTTATAATTACAATCTTATAGTGATCTTAGGTGGCCTCTTGCATAACACAAAGGTCTGAGTAGGTTAAAGGCTTCACTTATCAGCTCAATGATAAAGCTTCTGTGTCAGCATTATTTAACCTCAATGACACCAGTTAGTTTCAGCTCAGAGTTTCATGATGAAAAACCCCTCCAGTCAGCCAAAAGTACACTCAAAGCTGGAGATGAATAATGAGAGGATGGCTCAAATCTTGAACACAAAATGCATTAACCAATGACCTGAACTAGGCTGACAGTGATAGTAAAGTCCCGAAACTCGGCAGCCATCTGGGATCACATCCGTGTGGTTGTTTGATGCTCCTATCTAAATGAATGTCAGTCGTCACTGGGAAACAGAAACTGCATGTATAGAATCACCAGTCAAATCCAATAAAACACACTTCAAAAGTTTGGCAGCATGGCCCCAAAATAAGGTTTAAATGCTTGTTTCCCTCATAAGCTATATTCCTACTACACATGTGCACAGTTTCAAAACAGTGGTTTCTGAAAAGGTTGTGAACCTGTGCTATGCATTTTGAAATCCACTCCTTGGGTTCAGAAGCAGGAAAATTGCCATCTTTAGCGTTTCGGAATTTTCCCACATTACTGAGTTTCAGTGCCACGTCAATAGAAATGACACGTATGGACACAGCAGTGTTCCACAAGCTGAATGAATTTCAACCATAGGATGTGTATCAAAGATCAATGTACCCTTCAGGTTTAAATAGCTAAGTGAATGAGGAAATACCTTAAACCTGCGTTCTTTGAGTCCTCAAGGTACAAAAAGAAGTCAGATTGTATAGACATTATCTATGACAGAATTGCCCTATTTTTACTCATGGTTACACATTTTCAGCTGCTTTTTCTATTCATGGATTTAGCATAGTTTTAGAAAAGAAAAAATTACACGATCTCCATTGAATAGAATATTTAGTTGTGGATATTTAGTCTTATCCATGTCCGGGGAACTAAGCCTTTGGGTTTTGGAGTTTATGGTCTCAATCACTAGTTTAAAGTCTTATTTAACACAACATGATGCTAATTTGAAGATAGATGATTAAAGTAGGATACGATTTTGGCCATGTGGATTCATGACATTTTAACCTATTGCTAAATGAGCCAACAATAGCCAATAACAAAAGTGTGTGATAATTGAGTAATGAAATAAATAATAATATAACACTGACATTTATTCTGTAATATGTGTACAGTAAGAAATATGTTCAGAAGAGAATACCGTTTTGTTTCATGCTAAGAGTTAAATGAGAAGATTGATAGCACTTTCCTCCTTCTGAACACTAGATATGAAGCTGCCATCACTAGTCTGTTTAAGAGCCATTGTCTTGTGGTGACCACAACTGGCAGCCAACTAGCATAAGCCAAGAAAGGGTCTGACACGTGAACCTCTGTGTAACCAGATTATAGCTCCTTTGTTTAGTCTGTACAGTATGTTAGTTACCTGTATCTTTATTGGTTGTTGGCTGCAGCTTCCTACTGGAATACAGGTCTAAAAGTGTGCTCTCTTTTGAAAGCTAATAGGGATAGATTTATGGCTAAAAGTCCAATAAGTAAAATATTTAATTACATTACAAAACCCTAAAATATTCAGTTTACCATAATATAAGGCAGAGAAAAGCAGTAAATACCAGTTTCTCTACATTTAAAAAGCTGGAAACAGAGGATGTTTGGTATTTTCGTGTAAAAAAATAACTGCTTCACTCTATTTTAATTGGACAGGAGACAAGGTGGAGCAGGGAAAAGATTCAGAAGCTACAGCTGCCAGTGTGTCAGTCAATAAAGAAAAGGAAAAGGTGACAGATAACAAACAGAAGGAAAAAATACAGGGTGATGATGAAGAGGATGAGGATAGAAAACCCAGAAGATACATCAAGAGGAGTCACCCAAATACACAAGGGAGGAAGAGAGTCAAGGCAGTCTTGTCTGAGCTGAGTCCAGACTACGACAGACAGCAGGACAACAGCACGGACAGTCTAGCAGACAGAACACCTGATAATGACACAGCAGCGGGTGGTAACAAAGAGAGCATCCCAGCTCCTGTGGACAGCCAGTCACACTTTAACTCTGCTGATGGGATGATGGACTCAAGAGTCTCCCCTGGACCTACTCCTGTCCGCTATAGCTCCCGTCTGGCTGCGAAACCCCGACAGGTTCACTGTCTGAACAGCCGGGTGAAGCGACCCCATGCCCGCCCCAACTCACCCAAACACTCAAAGGGACAGAGCCAGAGCGCCACCAAGGATGAAAAGACTACCACAAAGATACCAGAAGGTGATACGGCTGCAGCAGGTTGTCCAGATGGAGTTGTTCATATGTGGCATCCAGAGACCAGAGAGAGGCGCTACAGGTGTTCCATATGTGGTAAAAAGTTCTACCAGATCGGCCACTTGAAGAAACACCAGTTCAGTCACACTGATGAGAAGCCTTTCACCTGCCAGGAGTGTGGGAAGAACTACACCTCAGCAGAAAGCTTCAAGGCCCATCAGGTACAGGACGGAGTTAGCTTACTGACTAGGTTGTCTTTTAAAGGGGACCTGATCTGCTTTTCCCTTATTTTCTGTCATAAGTAGACTGTATAATAGTGAATCTGCATATTAAACATAGTCAGAGCTTCAAATAAGGAGGTCAGCTTATGTGCAAGTAAAACTTAAAAGCTAAGCTGGGTCACAACGGCTTCAGACTGTGCCAAACACTCCGTTTCAGACAGTTGTTTCTAATCTTGGCTTTGCGTGGTGTCAGAGTCTGTGAGGGGCAACCAATCAGAAGAAAAGTGGCTTAAACTGTGGGGGAAAGGAATCAGCTTGTTTCTGACACTAGGTGAAGTAAGATTAAAAACGTATTCGTTACTTTGTGAAGCTACTTGGGTGGAGTTTAAGAATAATAAAATACAGTTGGAACAGAGCGTATTAGGTCCACATTAAAAGAATATTTTTCTTTTTCATTCTCTCTTCAACCCAATTTTTCCCTTTTCTTTTCTTACTTATTTCTTGAATACAAAGTCCAAATGACTTAGGTATTGTTAGTTTGTTGACAATAAAACACGTTTAAACATGCCCAACAATGATCCCTTAAATTTATCATTAAAGAGTTGTGATGTCATTTACTGAATTTAGATATATTGCAATTGAACAATAAACTAGTCAACAACATTAACAGTACATATACTGTACAGTGCATCCAGAAAGTATTCACAGCACTTCACTTGTTCCACATTTTGTCATGTTGCAGCCTTATTCCAAAATGGATTCAATTCATTTTTCACCTCAATTTTCTACGCACATACCCCATAATGACAAAGTGGAAAAATTTTCCTTAAAATTCTTGCAAATTTATTAAAAATAAAAAACAAAAATAGGGATGTTGCTGCAGAAATGGTTCTCCTTCTGGAAGTGAAGCGCTGTGAATACTTTCCAGATGCACTGTAGTTGTAAACGGGTTTGTTCCTCTACAGTGTCACATATCTTTGTGCATTTATAATTTGTGTCAAATCAGCCCTGATATTTTAAAGTATCAAAATATATGTGAGAGTGTAAAAGATTTAATCTGCTGAAACATATTTTTGGCATTTTTTGTGATGTAGTTTATTGTTTCTTACCAGCTGACATATACACAGTACATCAATTTATCTGTGATAAGCAAAAATTTGATAATAATCAGGTTGGATGGAGGTCCTTGAAAAGTGTCTTTCTCTACAAAAGGCCTGAAAAAGCATTAAATTGTCACTGCAATAATTTCCAGTAAAAGTGCTGCTATTTTTCTCCCCTCTACGCACTGACACCATGCAGTGTGAGAGCACACACTTTAACTTGCTTAAACCTGTTGACATCCTCATAATTTCATTCTTTATCTCTGTGCTGTTCAGATTGTACTTTTTTTCCCAGTGTATGAGTCGAAGAATTTAAAAAAGTCGCAGATCTTCAAAAAACATTTTTTTTATTCTAAGTGGTGGACACATAAAAGGGTTGTTTTAGTGTTGATGTTTAGCTGAATTTCTGTTATCAGAGTTGTGCTATTTACTCAACTGTCCAAAGGAGTAGAAAAAACACTTGATGAAAAATTGACCTCTGAATTGCACACCAGGGTGTTTTTGTGGGACAGCTCAGGTTGAGCGGTTTGGAGACAAAGTTAGAGAGGCAAGGCTGGAATGGTTTGGACATGTGCAGAGGAGGGATAGTG
>VUQS01022556.1:2498-22404 GCA_015108495.1 Heterochromis multidens | reverse complement strand
AAAAAAAAAAAAAAAAACCAAAAAAAAAAAAAAAAAAAAAAAAAAAAAGAAGAATTCAAGAGCTGCAACACTGATATGTTGTCTGTGTACTAGTTTCAATTAAATATAGGGTTTAAATTGGTTTACAATTGTTTGCATTCTATTTTTAACATTTTACACAATACCACAACTGTTTTAGATATGAGTTTATAGATTAATGACAGAGATTATTAACATCCACAACAGCTTTTCCGTTTCTGTGCCCCTTTATAACAGTTACAAAGTGCATTGCTTGGGGGAATTACAGCTTGGCAGAAGCTATGCAAGCATTAATTAGCCTAAGGCTCATGTGCTATACATGCATATAATAGGAGTTATTTTTGAGTTTTATTCATTTATTTTGGTTTTATTAATGTTTTCCTTTGTCTTGCTCTGCCTCAGTTAATCCTAAATACCTGTGAACACAGAGGTGCTGAAGACAGATCAATGGCTTACTCCCCAAAGCAGTGGCTGCCATTTTCCTGCTAGATTGGGGACCAACAGGTCATCACTGCCATTAGCATAAACAAACAAAGCTATGCCGCCACACAGGCAAAACATCAATTACAGGAAAACAAACTAAGCCCTTATTTTGATGCCTATACACCTGCCAGATATTACAATGTGAAAGGACTTTTTTTTCTTCTTTTCCAGTCTAAAGATTTTATAAGTCATATCTGCAATAAAATCACCTTTTCAAATACAGACCTCTTTGGCACTGGCATAGAATACATTATCATTGGGGACAGATTTGAGATTTTGGGGCAAAACATTAGCAATGTCTCTTATGCCAACAGCCTCATTATTCATCTCTAATAGGGCAGAGCTTTGTCCTCAGTTCTCTGTAGGACAAGGGTGGGAGGCATCCAAAGGTTATGAAAACCTGAGCACACTGATGCCAAATCATCTGCCTACCAGGAAGATCATTTTATGATGCCACTGGATACAAAACAGACGATGTGTGTTTGTGTATGTGTGTGTGCATACGTGTCTCCTGTCTGTATCTTCACTGCCTAAATGTCTGCACACTGTGTAAGGAGACGCATGATAATTTCTGAATTACAAATTGCCTAATGTGTAATTTTACATTTCACTGTCATAGCAATTAATGGGGATCAATACAAATAGAAGCTGCACATCCCCCTGGAAGTCATTTGGCCAGACTAGTCCATAAGACAAGATTAAACAAAATCTCCTTTAGAAGGCTGCAAAGTGAGTCATGCCATCTGTATTTTGACATTAGCAGTGGGCATGTATTAGTTCAAATCCCTGATCAATTATCTAATGATAGCCAGCAGGACACTGTTGAATGACTGACAAATAGTGTGGAGCAAAAAGACTTTAAAAGGTCATTATGGCACTAAAATAAAGAAATATACATGCCCCACAGTTTCCTTACCCACCCTTCATATATAATTACCACACTTTACTCTCACTGGCCTTTGTCTCCATCAGTGAGCAGAGGAAAATAGATGACAGATCTCTGTTTTCTCTGCTGATTGGTAAGGGTCCATGAAGCGGAGAGCTCAATGCAGTCTCACTGATTACTATGGATTGGCTAACAGCCGGGGCTACCTAAGGTTGATTTGTTTCATCTTTGTGCCATTGATATCCTGCCACTACACGAGCAAACTATTTCTATTCTATCTCCCTCCCTTTTCCCTTACCTGCAATCTCCTTTCATTGCACACACCCTTTTCCATTTGTGGCAATTGTGGATTTTAGTCACAGTAAGCATCTTCTACTGATTGACACAGAGATGTGATGATAACTTAGAGTCTCAATTTCTGGTCAAACTAGTAGAAAGTTTTTTGGTATTGAGTATGGTATCCAATCAATGTTTAAACACTTGCGAATCAAAGTCAGGCTAAGATGTTCCCAATGAGCTACGGTCAGCAGCAGTGGAGCAACGAATGTACTGTACCGGGCAGTTGGCACATAGTTACATGGCACAGTCGGCTACATGTAAAGGTTTTTATGCTTTTTATGTACACATAAATACCAATAACAATAGGCTGCAGGACCTATAGTGCCATGGTCAACCAAAACCCAGCACCTGAAGAATGGCCAATCAAGGCCATGTCACCCATCAATTACCATTTGATTGGAATCGGGGAGTGATTAATGAACAGCCATTCAACAGCAATAGATAAGATACACCTTCACAAGTGATGAAGGACAGGGCCTGTGGCCATGAGTGAGGTGCTGGGTGATTCTTGGGACAAAACAGTGCCTTCAGATGACTTGGCACATTGTAATTAAAGTTAATGAGAATCCTGTCACTTTCACATACACCACGGCATTATGATTTATCACTGTGATAAGTGTAATAAAAAACAAAGGAAGGTCATAGGAGTCAATTGTTATTCTATGATAGGTCAAAGAAAAGGTGACCATAAGGCCTTGATCAAATAAAGCTACCAAATATTTTTTAGAGTTTGTACTAGACTGTGATTGAGGAACACTATATTATTGTGGTTTAGAAACAAACTTGACATGTGACTACTTTTTCTGTCACTGTCACATTTACCTTGAGGTGGCAAACTGTCCATTTCATTTTATCATCAATGAAATGGAAAAAAAAAAATGTACAATAAAATTAAATGCCTAACGCTACAGTCATGTGGAAAAGAAAGTTTTTACAGGATGCAGTTACAACATTGCTTCAGTTAATTGAGGTTTGCAGGCATTCACTTATGTACAGCTCTCTTGAGGTCCCACCACAGCATTTCAATTAGGTTGAGGTCTGGACTTGAAACACCTTGATTCTTTTGTTTTTCAGCCATTCTGTTGTAGATTTGCTGCTGTGCTTGGGATCATCATCCTGTTGATGATCCAATTCAACCAAACTGTAGCTGTTGGACAGATGGCCTTACATTTCACTCTAGAATAATGTGGTATACAGAGGAGTCCATGGTTAACCCACTGACTGCAAGGAGCCCAGGTCCTGTGGCTGCAAAACAAGCCCAACCCATCACCTCTCCACCACTATACTGACAGTTGATGTGAGGCTGATCTGCTGTGTTGTGGTTATCGCCAGATGTGCATTATGGCCAAACATCCCCACTTTGGTCTCGTCTGTCCACAGGACATTGTTCCTAAAGTCTTGTGGTTTGTTCAAATGCAACTTTGCAAACTTAAGCTGTCTTTATAGAAAAGAGGCTTTCTCCTGGCAACCCTTCCAAATAACCCATACCTGTTCAGTCTTTTTCTACTTGTACTGCCAATCCAACTTTTTGAATTTGCTGGCACGTCCACTCCTGGGAAGATTTTAGCATCGTCTAAAACGCACACCTAAATACTCCAGACCATCAAACTGCTTTTATAGAGGTTGTCACACTAGCTAATAATCACTTAATCAAGTGCATTTGATTAGCAGTATCTGGCTGCTACTTACCCTCTTAATTCATATGGAAGCATAAAGGGTGTATTTAGTTTTTCATGAGACTGCATAGAGTTAAAAGCCAATAAAAAATTATAGTTCCTACAACTGTTGCATCTGGTGAAAAAGACATACAAGAACAGATGGATATAATTTCATTATATAATGCACTTGACAATAATTGATCAGCACACGCAGGCTAAAGACAGAAAGTTGCCATTTTCATCACATTACCTGACTGATAATTGGAATATCTCCCAATGTGAATTTAAAATGTGGCATGACCGAGCAAGGCAGAGGAGTGCGGCATCATTGCCGAGGCAATTTTTGAGCGCGAGTGGGTAAAAAAGAGAGACAGAGAGAAATGATTGTGGCTGAAAAACTGAGTCCTCAAATTGAACCACCATAGAAATATAACCTTGTTGCATACTGCATTAAATTGCACACAAATGATGTGTGTAATGACATGCTCAGCTGAGCGAGGAATACATCAAGAGACAATTGAATTGGTCCAGAAAAATACACAATTACAGGAAACATTGCTGACAGACTGCAGGAATGGGAGATGCATATTACATGGAACCCCATGAACACAAAATAGATATTATCAAGTTCCTGCTGAACTAGAGGAAGGAAAGAAAAATTTAGAGAAAGCTATTGTTAATTGAGTATGTGTTTGAAATGCTACCTATGGAATACAAACGCAGCTAAGTGCAGGTCTGTGCATATACGTCTAATTCTGACAGAACATAGAAGGCAAGCAAAAGCAGCAGCAGTGTTTTCTAGAAAGCTCTGGTTTGGCAGCCTGTCAGCATTTCCATGAGACCTTACAGGTAAAGGCCAAAAAGGCACAGAATTGCTGACAGTTTAGCACTGTAAGACCAACAAATAAGAGTTAAATGATGATAAGACAGGTGCAATGTATACAGCGAGTCCCCAAGTGCACCTTATTTCACCTTACAAAGGGCTTTCCCAGTCGCTCATATTTAGTACTTTCTCCACAGTCCACACCCTACACTCTCTCTCTCTCTCCCTCTCTCTCACACACACAATTACTTCCCTCTATTCATTCACGCCTCTATCCCCTGCTCCTCTGGTTGTAATGAGCTCTCCACTCTAGCCCAGGAGGCTCTGACTGAGGTCTTCATCAAAAAACAGATATTTGAAAGGTGGCAAGGACAGGTAAGAGTCATTCTTTTGTGGTTCCACTGTGGAGCAGAAGGGAGGAGGGAAGAGCTAGAGTTCAGCTGTGCTGCAGCTATGAAAGACCATGTACCACTGAATCCTGTCTTCTGTTTGCAAAAATCAGAGTGGACCTTGTAAAAAGGCTCTGATTACAATAATTACAACTGTACTTAACTAGAAGAATCTTTGAGCGTTTTAAGCTAAAGCTTCCCACTTACTCAAACTATAAAGTGGGTCACCAGACGGAGATAGGTGTCTGCATGTTGTGTTACGCTTCTGTGCATTTCCAATACATTATAACAGTGATCACTCTCAAATGACTGCAATTAGTCAAATGTCAGGCTTGGTTTGCGCACTCATGGTGGCTCACTGACAAAGTAGCTGCAGAGCAGCAGAGGTATGTCAAAAGATTAATAGCTGTGGGATTTTATTAAATAAGGTGCTAGAAGGAAACTGGAGGAATAAACAAAATTAATTACAACTTCTGTGCTTTCCCTTAAGTTTAGTCCATAATTAAGAACACAGGATAAAAAAAATAAAAAATCTTACCAAGCTCAGCCAATTATTTAGTTGGCATGCCATACTTTACAGTCACAACTGACTATAGCTCATTATTACTCTTATCACACCATGCAATTATTATGTTTACCGAACAAAAAAGTAGCCACTGTCAGATTACAAAGGTGAATGATGAACAAAACACATGAAACACTGAAAATGCACATTTTCCTGAGCTGTAAAATTTCAACAGTAAACTGTTCTACTTCAAGATGCTGAGTGTTTAGAAAAGGTACACTCTTCAGTTACCAGTCTTGTCATTTCTTAGGGATCTATCACAGATGTCCTAAGATAAGTTAAGATAAGTTAATAACCTGACTCAGTCTCAAGTTATTCAAGCACTAACAATTAAGTATAGTACACATGATAACATAAGGTTGCTTGCCATTTTTATACATAGTCCCCCATTTTCAGAAGCTCATAATTACTTAAAGTAACAATTTTAAATATAAGGACTGTTTTTGAATACGTTGATAAAAACCCTTTGCAGTCAATGACAGCCTGAAATCTAGGCTGGGCATCAACATATCCTGTTTTCTCCCATGAGATGCTCTTTTAGGCCTTTACTGCAGCCACATTCAGTTGCTGCTTGTTTGTGGGTCTTTCTGCCTTCACTTTTCTATTTAATAACTGAAAAGCATGCTCTGCTGGATTGAGATCAGCTCATTGACTTGGTCATTGAAGAATATCCCATTTCTTTGCCTTGAGAAACTCTTAGGTTGCTTTTGCAGTAGGCACTGGGCCATTATTCATTTTGTACTGTGAAGCGCTGTTCTATCAGTTTTGCAGAATTTGGCTGAATCTGAGCATTCATTCTGCTACTTCTATCAGCAGTCACATCATCAATAAACACCAGTGACCCGGTTCCATTGGCAGCCATACATGCTATAACATTTCCTCCCTTCCCATCATTCTACAAGTTGATCTTGATTTCATCAATCCAAAAAAAAAAAAAGATTTTTCCAGAAGAACGAATAGCTACCAACTCCAGATCTTCTATCTTCTTATTCTGTCATTGAATAATGAGAGAATCTGCCTCACCTCCATTTAAAAAAAATAAATAAATAATGCAGTGTATTGTTCAGTTTACATTATTTATCTGCAGTTTACTTAAAATACATGTCTTTGTTAAGTTAAAATGTTTTTCTAATAAAGTCTACATAATTGTGTCTGTTATTATCTGTAATACTAATGTGTTACTTGATCATATAACATTTAAGTGAATTAGGATATACTTCTTACATCCACAAGGTGGCAGTAATGCAACGACAGTTGTCGTAAAAACCCGAAGACGAAAAAGATTAAGACTGCACAAGCGCAAACCTTCAAGTTTACCTCCAAATCTTTATTTTTGGCGGCAAGCTGCTGTCGATCTTCATTTTTTGAGTTAGAAGAGGTAAGAGGGCTTTTTTTTTTTGTCTGTGACAATTTTTTGTAGTTTCTTCATATCGAGCATGGTTGTATTTTGTGTTTGTGGTACATTATTGTGGTACATGTGGTATATGTTATATATGCTTTTGGGAGATTACTTTTTTATTTTATATTCCCTTTATTTCACTACTCACTGATCCATGTCTGCAGATGGTTGTCACTTCTGACACAAACCCATCACTTTCCTGGTGCTGCTTCATATTAAAAGCTTTCCACTGGTGAACTTGCAGGAGGCTTTTATTGTGAAGTAAGCACACAGGAAATGTCAGGGATTCCTGCAAGTGGTAAAAGAGATTGCCTTGAACCAGATAATCTGGGCTTTTCTGTTAGCATCAGTGTAATTGTACACATCCTGAAAGAAAGCACCATTAAGTGTCTATTGGCTTGAAGTTATGCTACAAATTATGAAATTTAGTGTGCCCGTTTACCCCATGTTATTGTAAATAACTATATTAACTACAAACCCGTTAATATAGTTTTTTTTTTTTTTCTGGAATCTGTAAGGCACTTTAGTTTTCTTTTTCTTTTTTTAAACAGGACTTTGTTTAAAGGAGTTTAAGGTATTTTTCAGGTGACACAGCCATGTAATGCTTTCTTGAGAATTGCTTCCTGTGATTTGCCAGAGTTAGAGCTAAAAGGAGGAGCAGAAGTCTCGTTTTCTCTTTGAATCGCACAAACATCTAATAGCATCACATGAAGCGGTGACATTTTATATCCTAAAGGTCAAAGGCCAAAGTCGCTGTGACACCATTGTTGAGCTCTCTATCAATCCTCTCTGTCAATCCTCTGTATTGTGTAAAAATAGTCTCTAAGTAAAGACAGCATGTTTCCTACGGGGATTACACATGTCAATATAGTGATAACTTACATTTTGCCAATAAATACACTTTATAAATTGTATAAAATTCTTCACTACATATGAGTCTGGACAGATGGATGTCAACAGACCAGGTGATACAGTAATTGTTATAGAAAGTTATTATATGGCAGTGTCAATCTCTTGCTCTTCTTCTGAGTTTTTATTATTATTATTATTATTATTATTTTAAGATGTTTAGTTATCTTAAAAGCAAGCAATGAATTTCATTAGTTGATGGCTCTTGTTTTGCATTCTAAATTTCAGATCCTGGTTTTTATCTGCTACCTCCCCTGATGTGGTATATGTGGTACTGCTGACCTTGCATGTGGTATGTGAGCTGTCATACTTTTTGAAAGAAAACTGTTTTACAAGTTAAATTTTCTTTACTGAATTGGGGGAATCTTGATGTACACACCCTCATTGCACATTTTAGTAGGAAGAACTGTGCAGTCTAATGCAATCAATACAAAAATTTAGCCATGAATTCTACTTTCAGGAAACTTACATATTTTCAGTTTTTGTTGACATTATCAAACGGTGATGGTTCTATTTAGTATTTATTACTGAGGCTGTAGTGGGAATTGGTAGTGTACTGGAGTGCAGAATGTTGAAAAGTGTTCCTAATATTGTGTCTGCTTCATTAAAGGGTAACTTTGGCATTTTTTCAAGCTGGACCCCATTTTTCCATGTTTGTATGTCTAAGTGACAAATGAGGACAACAGTTTTTGAAATTACTCCAGTATTAAGTGAGACTATTGCAGTTGTCATTGGTGGTAAAGGCACCTGTTTATTCATCATGGACAGTGGTTAGCCGTTAAAGTCCATCCACTAAAAGTGCTTGTTTCTGTCACTGACAGGCTGTTATTATAAATGTCTAACAACACTATGGAAAGGATCCTTAGAGAGATAGACCTTTTTTTAAGAGTAAGATCATTTTTGTTTAAACAGAAACGCCAAAACCACCAGACTCCATTTACAGATATCGTGAAAATATTCTGACTGTACACTGTGTTTCTCCTCACTGCTTCTCTGATGTCTGCCCTTCCTTTTGCTCCTCACCAGATATTTTCATATCTGTTATAGTGAATTAAGAGTTTATTTGGACCAAACCAGAGTTGGTGATTGAGCAGTTTAAAGGCAAGCCAAGACATTTTCTGAACTGTTGCACTGAATTGCATTAGTGTGTTTTCCTAATGAAGTGCTTGGTGAGCGTATATTAATGTTACAAAATGTTCTTTCTGAACTTTGATAGAATCATCCAGAACTACCTCATATTGCCATTTTTATACACATAGCAGTGTTTTAAGTATAATGCTGTTTTCATTAAATTACTATATAAGAGAAACTTGATTCTGTAATAATTCTGCTAAATGTGTTTGTGACTTCATAGTGTGGTTTGGTTTTTTGCACTCTCCTTTGCAAAGGATCCTGATGCTACAGCCTTTCAAAGGGAGCTGGAACAAGTTACCCTTGGCATCTTCACCATCAGTGTTGAGGGAGGTGATGCCAGCACTCCTCCAGCCGATGATGGTATGGTCATCAAGGGTGTTGAAGTTCTGCGTGACTTGGGAGACATGGCCTCTGCATGTGCACTCTTAATGGGTGTAATATATGCACTGAACCTCAGTTACCCTCAGAAACTGAAAGCTTTCTTTCAGTTCCTGATGTTGTTGTCCCTTCAAGGAACAGATGCTCAAGAACAAACTGTATGAATGAGCCAACCATTGATTTGGATGCTGAATGTTCTGTCAAATGGGCAGAATTTTATTTTGAGCTGAAACTGAATAAAGTGGTCATTTGGTTGAAAATAGCAGAGGAGTTGAGAAAAAGTTTGAAAATTTGAAAAATTCTGTGGTGTGTGTGTAATAGTATGGTCAAAGTTCAAGGCATAGTGTTATGAGGTAGTAGCATGTATCTGTTGTATTCATACTACATGCAACAGTATGTACATTGTAAGGGTAGTTGCAATACATACTAAGGGTAAAGAAAAGGAATATGATTTGGAATGCAGGGTGAATGTATATTTTGCGGACTTTTGAAGACCAAGTTGTAGCAAAAACAACTGTTTTTGAAGTTGGATTTTCACACCATCTTGCATACTGACAACTTCAACACTACTTTAACAGAATGCTGCAACACTTTACGTGTTAAATTGTTTACCGCTCAATTTTTTCCCCATACAGTGCTAAAATAAATGTTGACAGTGGCAAATGTGTTGTTAAAGACTGTTGTGCTGTTGCAAAAAAACTGAAAACTGCAAGCTGTTTTATTGTTAGACCATTATGTCGACAAATGAATGATGTTTTATTAAGATTTTTTTGGGATGGCTCCAGTATGCCAGTATTTTCTCATTTTGGCCATTTGCCAATATTAATGCGCTATTTTTAATTTTTTTCAGTTTTGAACACACTGATCACAAGTTTTTTTTTTGCTGGAACTTATTTTTCATGTTCTTCACAAATTTGTAGTCATAGGATGATGTCCGGGATTGTGAAACGTAAGGTGGACAATTCAGTTTGTAGTGTTAAAGGAAAGCAATTTCAATTCTCATTACATGACTGACATTAAGCAATCATTGCAGATAGCGACTTTGCTTCAGAAACATACCTGCATCACATGTGCATAACTGAAGTGTCATCTTCAGCAGAAATGTTTTTAAATTTTTTTTTTTTTTGTTTAATTTTTTTTGGCAGATACAGATATTTAATTTTTAAGACAGATATGGATGATATGTTGATATTGTGCATCCCTTATTTTTATGCTGCATCTGTCTGCAGACTGTTAGTTTTTAACCATGATGGGCTAATAATGTGTGTTTCAGTTATGGCACAGCTGTATTGTTTTGGACCAAGTTTACAAAAATGTTCACTGAATGTGTTGGCAATAAAGGAAATGAGAAAAATATGTGAGATGTACTAAATTCATTTGTGTGGAACCTGTTGACAAAATAGAATTATGTAAAACGAATTAGTAAAACATAAGTTGGCTGAAAATCTACTGTTTTAATTAATCAAATTTAAATTAAACATTTTACTACTATAAATAAGAAATGTGTTGAAAAAACAAGTGAAAAAATATGTAATCTGTAAATATATTAGTCCATATAACAAATTACTTAACTTGGGTAGATAAACATCTATTGTTGATCATAAGTATTTTTTTTTAATTGGCTCACTTCACAATCATTTTGTTAGTTTAATGCAAGTAAATTAATTTAGATGACCTTAACATTTTTGCTTTTAACTAACATAATACAATTTCGTGGATCAAGTTGACAAAAACAATGTGTGTGGCCATGAAACTGCTTGTCAGTCAAATGTCCAATTACTTTTGAGCCTTTGAAAATGGCTCTAATTCCTAAATAGTTAATGCAGTTCTTTTTTTAAACCACTTGAACTAAAGCTGCTAAGTCTGCACTTCAATCATATCTTGACTGTATGATTGGTAGTGTACAGAGGCAAAATTTTATTTTAAAAAAGTGTCATTATTCAAAATATATCTGGGCCTAACTGTAGACACTAATTTGAAATTATTAAATTAATTAAAAATTTTACACATTTAACAGAAATGTTAAATGAAGAGGAATATGGGATATAGTATGACTGGTGATCTGCCAAGTTGCATCATAAACAAACATCTACTGCTTTCTATTAAAATTGATCCTAAGGAAGCAATAGCCTTGTAGTGTAACTAGGATAAAAAGCAATCAATCTGAAGTTTGAAGTTATGGCATCTTGGCCTTGTCCAGCTGGTCAATCAATGTTCTCTTTTGCTTGTGTCCTCAGTGCATCAGCATAGACTATAAAGCCTAGAAAGCCCAGCCGTAAAATAGCTGTGTGGGCCCTTTGCTGGCCTGGTGTCTGGCAATCTGGCATGAGTTTCTGGCATCCTTGCAGTTTAAACAGGACATTAAGAGCATGTAAAATGTAAATCTTGCAGCTGACAGACTTATCTCTGCTGTCTCCAGACTGAATTTACCACCTTGCACAGAGCTATAAAAAGCAAGCTGTACCAACATCCTATTCCCAAGGAATATTTACAAATTATGAATACCTTTTTGCAGACCGTAGTAGTGGCTGCTCACTAGGTTTGAGCGGCATCTATATTTTCATACATTCATATCTAAATGACATTTCACCAGGGTGTACGGTATATATTGGTTTAAAAAAAAGGGAGGGGGGGGTAAAAAAGCTGAAATACTGGTGGGTTTTATGCATTGCTCAGCTGATGAGTTCACTTATGTTCACTCATTGCTTTAAGTGAACAAGGTGAAGTGTGATTTGATGATTCCCTGCTGGTACAGCCTGTTGCGTTGTCTTCAAGCTTGATGCAGGGTGGACAGTTCTACATTAATTAAAGAATCTGATTTACAGAGTCCCCTGATCTGAAAACTTGTTCTTATTATACAACTGCTGCTTAGTGTAACAACTTCTGTAGCAGAAATCCTGATATAATAAGCATCCTGAGACTGCAGGAGGAACTGATGATGCTTCCTACTCCAACAGATATGACACAAGTGGCCTGACCACATATGATACGCAGGTGCTGGTGGCTAATGTTGCCAACGAATAGCTTTTTTAGTTAGAACTCATCTCAAGATTTAAATGGCAAACTGTTGGCACTTTTCATCAGGACTAATCCCAAAATACTCCCAAACAGGGGCGGAGGGGTTTTTCTGTTTCAAGAGTCCTTTTACCTTATTCTCACCACCCACAGTCACTACCTGTTCCACCAGTAGATGAATACTTACATTGCACTATAATGAATCACCTCAATACAGCACCTTAGATAATCAGTTTCAACTATCAACTAAATCGACTAAATATCCTGTTATACAGTAATAACTGCCAAAGGTTTCTTCTCACAATACTACAGTTCAGTTAATGTGCATGAGAAAAATAGTCCATGAAGATAAAAGGTCTAGTCTGAATTTACAGTTAGATCCAGACGTTTTTGGACAAAGAAACAACCACAGTGGATTTTAAATTAAACCACCAATATGTGATTGAAGAGCAGACTTTCAGCCTTAATTCAAGGGATTTTACAAAAAATTGCATCAATCGTTTAGGAATTTCAGCTGTAATTCCTTCAGTACTTCAATCACATCGTTATTGTTTGATTTAAAATTCTCTCTGGTGGTGTAGAAAGGCAAAATTATAAAAAATGTGTAAATTTCCAAATACTTATGGATCTGATTGTATTATGCCATCTATTCCTGAAAAACTCCCAATAGCAAGCAGCTATCAAACCAGTTTTCCGCTGGTGTAGAGAGACTAATTAACACCTGTACCAGATCAATGTTTTGTTGACTTACTATGCACAAAACCTGGAGTAGATGTGCATTAACTGCTGTTTAACTGGTAATTCACTGCACATCAAATTTTTAGTCAGGCAAATACTAAACTGTGCATGTGTTTAGCTTATGTCATAGTTATAGTAGACACAGGAACACAGAATCTTTAATAAAAATGAACAAAAACATTTGTCATCCATTCATGACACAAATCCAAACTCCATAATTTAGCATTTCAATTGCCATGACCAGGATTATTTTAACATACTTAAAAACACACACACACACACACGCACACACTTTATAGAAAACATACTTAGTGGATTCCAGCTACAGCTCATTTCCATACACACAAAAACTGAACCCATGACAATACAGAACTAGTGCCAAATCTAACCCAGCTATGCTGCTGAGTGCATAATATCTCTTCTCATACAAAGCAGATTACACCCACTAAACCTTATATACAGAATATGTAGCTATTTTGGGAAAATACAGCACTGACCACGATTTATGTTTTTATGTTACATGATTTTTTAAAAGCAACAACTTCCTTTAATTACAGGATTTATATGACAGTTGATTGTGTTGATAATGTTGCACCATATCATGTTTGTCACAGCCATTGGCCTATTAGTATTGCAATTAAAAACACAATGCTCCAGGCACTGTAAGAGAAACTGTCAAATAATGAATGTGGTAGCTGCTAACTTTTAATGAGGGGCAGACAAATTATTCACAGTATGATACACATACAACACTCATCTTGATTTTCTTTCACACACACATACTGGAATACTTCAGTGTTGACATGGTTCCCCCATGCAAATCTTGAATATCTAGATATTCTTTAGTCAATTTCTTTGACAGAAATCTTTTGAGGAAAAAATGGAACTGCAATTTTTTGGCCTACAGTGCTACATTTCCATGGATCTGACCTAATAGTAAAGGTTTTGAAAAAGAGGAGTAAAAGCTTCACGTGATAGGTATCTGTTTATTTAGCCAGTAATTAGCTAATAGTCTGAAATGTCCATCCATTTTCTTTCACAACTGTTAGGCTAATGTTATTAGTTGTTATTTGCCATTAGCTGTTTTACACATTTAAAAAAAAAAAACAGCTTGAAAAAACTATAAAGACATTTTTAGAAAGGAATTTTAAAAAACTGGCAAAGTAACTTTATAGCATTTTTAACTGTTCAGCTGATACCGGTCCTCTTATTTCAACTTATTACAGGTTATGGTAGGCTAGATAATTCTTTGCCATACAGTAAGAACATTAATCACAATTTTGTTACAGTCAGCATTATAGTGGATAGAGCTACATAAATTTAGTGCAACATTAACTGACAGAGAACAGGCCATACAGTATATATATATATATATATATATATATATATATATTAGCCTGGTTTCTTCCTGTTAAAAGGGAGTTTTTCCTTCCCACTGTCGACAAGTGCTTGCTCATAGGGGATCGTCTGATTGTTGGGGTTTTCTCTGTATTATTGTAGGGTCTTTACCTTACAATATAAAGCGCCTTGAGGAGACTGTTGTTGGTGCTATATAAATAAAGTTGAATTGAATTGAAAGAAGCAGTTTAGCAAAAGCAAGAATCTGTAGGATTTTATAATTCACACTAAAATAAGGATGAATAAGGATGATGGTTGTGTTTATGAAATGATTGCTGTTGGTATGAAATGTGAATGTCACTCACTGACAAAATTCTTTACTAAAGTGATAATGTTCGACTACACTGGTTGCCAACTAGAAAGGTGTAACAATACTTTTTTTTAACCATTTTTAGTATTTCACCTCTCTTAATCAGTTATATGTGTAGTATACTGTATATAATGATATAATACATTTATTATAAACCATTATGGATTTTATATTTAATGGTCATGGCTTTGAGAGGAACAGTTGTGCAGTCATAAATCCTTTGCCTTCTAAACTTCATTTTTTCCCTCTGCCCTCCATTTTATAGAGGCAGCTGCTCATGCACTTATTCATTCATTCAGTCACCCAAAAAAAAGCACTGAGTTGAGAAAAGGAGATCCCTTTCTCAGGCCATTACCAGCTATTTCCCTGAGGTGCAAACCCCATCACATAGTGTTTTTAGAGACTGTGAGAAAGAGACTTGGCAGAGTAGAAGAATACATTTCTGCTTAATTAATCCCATTCCTTACTTTAGGTATTAAAAGGCAATGGTCTGTTTAACAACTTTCGGCGACACTAAACGGGTAATTAGTCACAGCCTAATCATTTTTCATACATTTTATGGGCATGTCCAGGGTGGGGTGTGCTCCCTGGAGTGTCATACCACTAGCCACCTCCCCTATTCCACGCCCTGTTCACAGCTCCCTACCTCACTGGATTAAGTCATTTTGTTTCTTCTCACCCAGTTTGTCATGTCATGCTCTGGGATGAGATAAACACACCTAGGTAGTCCTTTCCTGCAGATCCAAACACCTGCTTCTGATAGCACCGGAGATCAACTTGCATTTCCTCAATGGAGGGCTGCTAGAGGCAAGTGGTGTGATGTAGAAACAATTTTCCTCAATATGAAAAGGAGAAAAAAAAAAAAAAAAAAGAGTGGGTGCCCAGGCACAATCAACTATGGCACACTGACTAGCAGCTTGTGCCAGCTGTTGCAGGCAGCCAATCCCAAAGCTGAATACCACATTTGTGACATTTATTCAAATGGTTGGGAAATTAAAATCATTTAAATGCCGAGAGCCGCCCACTGCCCAGGTGTAAATATGATTTCAATAATGCGTCCTGTTAAGATAAAAAAAAACAAAAAAAAACCAAAAAAAAACCACAGCTGTTCTTAAAACATTCACGTTTCTGTTTTCAAGACATGGAACAGGGCACATTATTATTTTTCTAAAAGAACATACACATAAATAGCTTAATATCTCATTAAACAGCCCTGCTAATAAGCTTTAGCCATCAATTAATTAAACAAAAGCCTGCATCTTCACAGCCAACTCCAAAAATAAGAAATATACACTTTATTATACCAATACAAGTTATGAAACATTACATAGGGCAGCACAGTTCATATGTGATCTGCACCTTACCCACCCAGAAGCAAAACTTGCTAACCCGAGGAAAAAACATTTCAACCACGCCATTTCATTATGTTAACAAATGCAAATAAATAAATAAATAAAATCAATATTTAACATATAAATCAGCTCTGAACAAGGCAAACTTTTAACTTAGATCCCTAAATTATGAACTCCTCAAACACTGAGATGATCTGTGAGCCAAACATACATTCATGTATGATTCATACATTCAGTCTGCAACAGCTACAACAATATTGTTCATTCCTCACAGCTTTGTCCGTTTCACACTATCTGTAATTTTCCAGCAACTAGGTTTTCATTTGTCCACAGCTCTCCATGACATTTGTCTACAAATCAGTGACCATGACGAACAGTGTGCAGCTGTAAAAGCCACAGGTGGTGTGTCCACGAAAGCATCTATGGCTCTACACTCATCATTAACCTTTAAACACCCAATAGACCTCTTTCTCATGGCAGACATTTTGACCTGCAGGAAAAGCACAGGTGTAACAGATAACATTAATGATGGCTCTGCATTAAGGTGTGTGAGTAAACATGACAGTGAACCAGTACTCACATACCTAAATTACTGAATGTGTCAAACACGGACCATGTTTGACACGTCTGTTTACAACCGAAGTGTCAAATTACCTTTAACAGACTGGCTCAAACAAATATAGACCTAAGACCTTCTGTGTGAATAGAAAGGTGTGTTAAGGTCAAAGCAAGACAGAGTCTAAATTATTTTATTTACCTTTAAATAATAATAATTAAAAAAATGAAATTATTCTTAAAACATGATGTGACAAATTACGAGGAAAAAAATAGGACATTTGCCACAGCTGCGAACCTGAATTTTAAAAAGAAGAGAACTGTGAGAGCAATCTCAGGTAGTTATGGTAATTATGTTTAGTTTGTGTGCTCTAGGTGAGAAAGGGGTTCATTTCCAAAAGCAGAAGGGTAAGAAGATGAAGATTGTTGGTATGCCATTTTTTAACAGCAGAGTAGTGCAGAATGTTTCTTCTATAAAAATTTGTAAATGTTAGTGAAATGTTAGTGGACAGTCATATTTACAGTTTACAGGAGATAACACTATATACATAACAGAATGGCACACCAGATTTGGGGTAAATATATTAACATCAATAATCTTCTCATTAACAAGTCCAGGGTACTAACATGAATATATGATGAACATACACAGTGCGGACAGTGTTATATTTTTCCACACTAGAAATGGTGTATGTGTAAACCTGAACGGGGACACAGTTTGAGTGGCAAAGACTAAAGAGCAGCTCAGACAGGCGAGCAGGCTGGCACAGCTGCAGGTTACAGTAGTGGGCTGATTAGCAGCCTCACTAATGGGCTGTAATCATTTTCTTAATTAATGAACATAATTTATTTCAAAGTCCCAAACTATATATGATCAGGGCTGCAGTTCCATCTTTGACACCTGAAAACAAACAAATTACACTGGTTCTGTTGAATAAATTGGGTGAAACATTAGGTTTTTTTTCTTTATGCAACATTATGGCACAGATGCCATAATGATGTTATTTTTTCACATAAGTACATGCAGTGGCCAATTTTTTTAAATACTTGATTATCTTGGAAACAAAGCCTATCTATGAAGTTGATATGCTCAAATGATAAAAAATTTCAAAAGAATCTGCATTTTGTAGTCATTTTCATGTTTTAAATAAAGTAAAATGAATAAATAAATGAAAAAAAAAACATATAAGTAGAATGAGGGGTTTCAGGTTAGTTGAGATTGTTATGAATCTCCTCAGGAGTGACAAGTTGAACTTGTTTCATTTAAACCTCTAATAGTGTCTGCTATTCTGTTTGGTTTTCCACTGTATAGTGTCGTCATGCCAAGTTCTCGAGAGTTCTCTAAAGCCTTGCAAGGGATTTAAAAAGATGTTCAGTTAATTTGAGATCAGTCATTTTAGTGTAAGAAATATCATCAAGGAGTGGTGTATGTTTCAAGCGACTGAGTGCAGGACTGACAGCCACAGTAAATTCAGAGAAGACCATCTGATGCAGAAGAAAGTTTCAAGGGACCCACAAATTTCATCACAGGATCTGCAGGTATGTATGCTTGCTTATGGCAGTAATCATAATTATGATTATTTTGTCCAAAGTTGAGATTTCAAATATTTAATCACACATGCACTGAACTTAAAAATAACATTTTAAGACATCTGGTAATCCACACTATTTGTCCTTCCTTGTTAGACTCCTTAAAAACAAAGTGTTTCCTAACACCTTAATTGGTTTTATCGCTCTTGCTGAGCTTGAGCTAAACTAAACAGGAAACAACCAGACAGGGTGGTTTCTAGGATTTTTTTTATTTTTTTTTATGGGGTGGCAGAGGGGGGACAAAGAAGGGAGGGCCCCACTGGCAATCTGAAAAATACTTATGGCCACGAGTACTACCCCTAAGCCTCCTAGTAGATAGTAGTATACCTGTGGTATAAATTTGAACATCCTAGGTGACTTCCTTGTTGAGTTATGACATTCACAAGATTTTCAGAAAAAGGTCACTGAGATTCAAACTTGTCCGAGATTTTTAGTAGATGTACCTATGGTATCAATTTGAAGCACACATCACCTCATTCACGAGTTATCGTGTTCACAAAGTTGGGTGTCCATGCCGCCCACCCGGCATGGTGATGACAATACCCCATCAGCCTTTGCACCAAGGGGGACCAATCAAATTTCAAGGGGGCGGGTGCTACCCCATGCCACCCTTCTATACCCGCCCCTGCAGCCAGATGATGGTTCTGAGCTTTTAGGGAAGAGCGAAAGTGCACTGTGGTAAAGGAAAGGGGTGTGCTGGATTTATGACAAAACAAGGGCATCATTGCAAAATGGACTTGGGACACCGAAGGGCATTTAGTAAGGGAATAAAGACAGCTTTGACAGACCATTTTTTCACAGAAGACATTTGACACTGTAGCCAACACACAAGTGTATAATTAATGTGGCAAGTCAAAATTTCTCCTCCAAATCAAAGATAAATGTAAGCACATTTTAATAAATTTGCTTTTTTTGTTTAATGCATTTCAGTGAGTTTTGTTGTGTATTTTCATATTGCAATGATGGTAAAAATATAAATGATCAGTCAGCACTAGTATTAATATAGTTCTTCATATATTGAGGCAAGCGCAGCATGTTGATGCAGTGGATAGCACTGCCACCTCATAGCAAGAAAGCTCCACCTGGAGTCTCTTAGTGGACTTTGCATGTTCTCCCTATGCCTTCTCTGATGATGGTTCTCTGCTGAATGTCTACAGGCCTTGCATCATCAGCACACTATTGTATGGTAGCATACGCTAGGCTCAACACCTTCCACTTCCACTGCCTCCATTGCATCCTGGGCTGTGTTCTATGCCAGCCTGTGCACCCTGCTCAGGCAACACAGAATATGCTGGCTTAGTCATGTCCACCACATGGACAACGGTCGTATCCCCAAGATATCCTCTATGGCCACCTGGCATTGCGCAAGAGAAAAGCAAGCTACCCGGAGCTGTGCTAGAAGGACATCTGCAAGCGTGAGAAGAAAGCCCTAGAGATGAACTCTGAGTCCTGGAAGCCCTCGCAGCCAATTGTCCAAAGTGGAGAAACACCTTGAAGCAACACCTCAAGTTCAGAGAAGAAACACTCCAGAAAGCAGCAGCAGCAGACAAGCAAGCCTACAGAAAGCAATGGTGCTCCATAGACAGAGCCGAGATCACACAAGTGCAACACAGATTGCACTTGTCTCGTCTGCCATAAAAATGACATTAAAACAACAACAGAAACAACAAAGGCAAGGGAAATTAGAGCACCCCTATCCAAAGTCATTGACTGGCAAAGGCCTGCTACTATATGTCAAAATAGCATTAACATGAATGTCAAAGACCCAAGGTTTCCAAGCAGAAAAATGCATTGTAATGAGATGATCAATATTATAATGATTCACCTATTAGTGGTTTAATGTTGTGACTGCTGGTGTGTTTTGGCGGTATATTTTCCCAGGAAGGATTACTTTAATTTGGTTGAAAACCTTTTTTTTTTTTTTTTTTTTTTTTTTTTTTTATTTTTTATTTTTTTTTTTTTTAAAA
>VUQS01022555.1:3988-16902 GCA_015108495.1 Heterochromis multidens | reverse complement strand
GTTGAGTCTGGCAGCACGGTGGCTTGGTGGTTAGCACTGTTGCCTCACAGCAAGAAGGTCCTGGGTTCGACTTCACCATCTGGCCGGGGCCTTTCTGTGTGGAGTTTGCGTGGGTTCTCTCCGGGTACTCCGGCTTCCTCCCACAGTCCAAAGACATGCAGTTAGAGGGGTTAGGTTAATTGGTGAATCTAAATTGCCCATAGGTGTGAATGTGAGCGTGCATGGTCGTCTGTCTCTCTGTGTTAGCCCTGCGACAGACTGGCGATCTGTCCAGGGTGTACCCCGCCTCTCGCCCTGTGGCAGCTGGGATAGGCTCCAGCCCCCCCCGCGACCCTGAATTGGATAAGCGGAAGAGAATGGATGGATGGATGGATGGATGGATGGATGTAAGGTTACCTTGATGTTCACCATGGTGATTTTTAAGGTTTAAATGACTTTTGGATGTTACTGAATACAAGTCTGAAATCTGGTATAAACACTTGTATTCCCTTCCTTTTTAATTAATTTTAATTTCCAAACTGTGATCATTTACTGTCATCATTAGGACAAACTGTCAGTTTGCTTGAAATTAAATCTAAAAAGCTTCTTATCACCATCAGCTTTACTCTGTATGCAAATTAGCAAGTGTGCTAAAAGGCTAAACTAAGAAGGTGGAAATGGGAAACATTACACTTGCTACACTTCATCATGTGTGCCATTTAGCTCAAAGTAGTGTCTGTAAAGAAAAACTAATTTTGTTGGAAACACTTAAAGGAACACCCATGCAATCTAATGCAACCCAACAAGAAGCTCTGCCAGGTTACTGGAGTAGGTTACTGGGGTTGATAAAATACTATCAATACCTTTCAGTAAAATGCAGTCCAGTGCATTACCATGAGCCACTAAAAGCTTGATAATAAAGTAGAAAGTCAATGTTAACAAAAACTGAATGTGTACAAAATTCATTAAAGTCACTGAAGTAGAATTCTTATAGCAGCTGTTGTACTGGATCATGGACTGTGCAAGTGTTCCTAATAAAGTGGTTACAGTAGCTGGTACATTTTTAGAGTCAAATGAAGTTTGTAAGATGAAATTCTAAAATATTAAAGTGACAATAGACCAGTTTTTTTTCTTTGCTACTGGGTGCGTTTCTGTGTATTCCTGGTCACTGATATGGCAGAGTAACTGTGGAAACACTACTTGGTATAAGAAAAAGAGCCCTTTGAAAGTGACAGACACCAAACGTAAAACAAAAGTGAACCTTGCACATTTACTCGACAGAGAAAGCTGCAGGACTTGTGAGGTTTGAAAGTGACATTCAGTTGGCACTACTTCTACTTGATCACTAAGTAACAAATCCTGCCTACTTATTAGGCCAGGATTATACTCCCTTGTAGATGTACACAAAGACCGCTGCGAATCCTAGGGATGCATAGTTATTCTTATGACACGACTTAGTTTGCTTGAAGTCTAGTTAAAAGAAGCATGCAAAGTTGTTGCCCTTGTAGTTTCTGTGTAGAAATTTCCATGCAGTTAGAATAAATTGGAGGGTGTGTCTCCTAAAAGCCTTGTGTACACCCACTTATCATTATGTGCCACTCAGTGTTACACACATTGTAACACTGGTGTAAAACAAAAGGGTATTTTAAAATAGAAAGCTATTCACTTTTTGCAAGAGCAGCACAGGATAAAACGTTTCCCATCACAAGTAAATTTACAGTTTTAGAGACCTTGTAACAGAGTCAAAAACCATCACATATGCATCCAGTGAGCATTGCACACATTAGAAGACAGAAGACAGAACTCTAACACCTAAAACTTTAGGATTAAAGGATTATTCTTCTTAGTAATGACTGATGATTAAAAAATTCTAAATGTACTCTGTGAGGCTTCCTTGAAAGTTAAAAAGTAAATAATCTTGATCTGATTTTCCTCACAGTCTTTGGAAAATTTAGCAGGTACTCTAGGGATGCGTTAAAGTCTAACTCATGAGGATGAGTCATTGTGAATAGGTGGTTAAAACAAAGAACAAAGAGATGTGGTCAGAAATCTATGTCTGAGAGGTTGAAGTTAAAGTTTTGAGGTCAGGGGTCAAAATTCTGAACAGTGACCTTGGCATGGGAGCGGGCCGGTTATTGTGCAGGACATCCCAGCTAGAAGTAGAGCTGTCACAAGATCAAAAGACAGACCAAAACAGAAAGAAAATCACAGAGTTAACATTTCAAAGAGACTGTGTGCGAATGTTTCAAATGCTTCCTGCTGTGCTCTCATTCGATCGAGGGATCGGAGATGCCATTTTAAGGTAAAGCTTAAAGCTGATTAACAAAAATGAAAGCTAGTGGTTCCCAAAGCAGGCTGTAGGGCTCCTTGAAGGATCCAAGTAACATGCAGGAGAATGATCACAATTTCAATCAATATTACAGGAAGGACTGTAATATACTGTGTAGGATATCTTCCCACCTTTTAATAAAACATTATTCCGACAATAAAAGTCAGATTTTTATCCTTAGGAGTGTAAAATACAGGCCCAATATGTATTGCATAACATAGACTATAAGAACATCAATGGGAATTTTGGGAACCACCGAAGACAGAAGTGAAGAGGTTAACCCTTTCCCCCATGAAGACGACATTTGACGACCTTAATGACAAGTTTTGACACCTCAATATATATCAATAAAGATGTGGTTTGACGACCATTAGAACAGGTTCCAGGTTTTTCCAAGGGTAGCCCTAGTTAGCTGTATAGGCAGAGACCACCCTCACTAACTTCTGATGAACACCCAGTCATTTTGTTCTGGAAGAAGGCCTGAAATATGACAGAAACTGCTCAGTTCAGAAAAGAGAAACAAAGGTTACCCCTAGCAGGCGTTCAAGGGGGAAAGAGTTAAATCCCTCACTGGTGGGGCACAGGACAAGCCCACCACATACTTCCATTAATCAGTGGTAATCATGAGAGAAGGCAGTAACAGAGAATCATGAAACAGGCATGTTATTGCAGCAGAGGTCAGAGGATCAGATTATTCCCAGCGCTGATCTTAGGGGTATTTTTAGCTTTTCACAGTGAAAAACTACAAACAAGACTATACGCTTACTGACATTTCTATTAGAGCCCAACCACCACTAGTAATGGTAAAAATTGTCATATGTAAGTTAAAACAATCTGACATTGTAACTAGAGATCAGATAACTGAGGAATATGTGGTCAAATGTTAAAATTGCATAGGAAAGTCTGTTGCTGGGCCCCTTTCTGTTTAGCCATACAGTGCACTAGATTACTGTACTTATTTACAGATTACTATGAGAACAGGTGTTTGAAAAAAGAATGAATATGTCTATAAGCTGATCCAAGATCTGCGCTGAGGACAACTGATACAGTCAGTGCTAGCCAAAAGCCTTGTCAGTATTCAGATCAGGTAAGCCACCTGTTTACCACGACTGTTTCAAGGTGGAGGAGTTTAAAAAATCTGCCAAGAGAAACGAGTTGGAGTGAGAAGATTCACCCAAACTGATAGCTCGCACAGTTTCTACAGGTAAACAGTAAAGTTAAACCAAAAAGAGAAAAAAAAGACCACTGTGTGCTTCTGAAAGAGTGGAAAGACAATGGCAAACAGGCCATTGAAGCAATGCAGCAAAACTCCTTACCGTACTGTCTTTACGATAAAGCGAACAATAACCGCCAGGCCTACACAGCCACACATCACTCCTATCACTATGGCTGTTACTTCTCCTGCAGGGACAATCACAGACAAACGAGAGTAATAAAAATGAACAAAAATACAGAAAAAAAGCAATTCAGTGATTTAAAGAAGTGATGCTATAAAAAGCAAAAATATGCATGAAAATAACTTGCAGTCTTACCAGAAGAGAGCTCCTTCCCCAATTCTACGAAATACAGAATAAACAATCATTTTGTTATCTTTCAGTTTACACAGAATAATTGATTGGTTTATCTCAACAGTATCTGCTGTTCAGCTGGTAATGTTATGAAATCTTTTCCAAGAGTGCTGATATCACAGGTCTTCCAGTTCAGTCACTCATTACAATGACCATTTTACACAAATTCTTTCTCCTTTGTCTTTGTCTGCCACTCTGTCTCCCTCTTTCACTTCTCTCTGTCTTTTTTTCCTCTGCCCTTTTCTCTTGTAATAACAATGGAGTCAGTGTTTAGTTTTTGAAAATCCTTTTCTCTAATCAGCTCGCAAAGAAACACTCCTTCCTTTTCCACCACTTGCCCTTGCTCTATCTCTCTTTTTCTCTTTAATCATGCCATCCTAAAGTTATTGTCTCTCAAACAAAGTCACCAGTAATCATTAGTATTCCCACATTTCTCTCCACTTTTCACTCTTTGGATGCATTGTACTAATTACTTGCTTTGCTCTACATGGCCACCCACTGACTTTTTATTGTTCTTTGTATTATGAGCAGCAGGTTGGCATTACAATCACCCAGTGTAGAAGTGCTAAAGTGGTGTAACACTTAAGTTCAAAGCAGATTGGCTGTGACCTTTTGCAACTCCACATTTTTTCAGTCTGAAAGGCTAATGAGAATATTCAGATAATATTTTAAACTAACCAAGTAGCATTTTTCTAAATGCTTATATGCAAATATGTGGCTTCTTGTGCACCACAGAAATGTTAAAGAGACAATTTCACATCTCTTAATTATATTGTCCTAGTTGCTATATGTCTAACCTGCAGAGAAAGAAGTAAAGATGACTCTGTGGTTGAGTGGCTGTGTCGCACGATAGTTGTCCTGCAGCAACATCCTGTCTGGTTCTTCAGCTTTACTGGAGTAAAGAATCTTCTCCAACTTCAGCAGCTGGAGTGGAGAGATAAAAGAGAGAAGGGTGAGAAGAGCAGTTACAGTGAGTTATAGACACTTCACGTGGAAAGCAAGTTTATATCCTTCTGGTAGAATAAAAGCTGGCAGCCATAGTGTAGTACTGAAAGTTAAGTCAAAGTCAAAAGGGAAAGAGCAAATATGTAGCACTCCAAGTTTACACCTTCTGTTACAAATAAAGAAAATATAAGTTTTTTAAATAATATTCAAAAAAAGAAGAGCAAGTTTTATGTTGTGAAATACATTTTCAGTATTTCTTTTAAATCAATTTCTGAGTATATCATTTTAATCTCTTTTCATCAGTTGATTGGTTTTAGTCAAAAACCTCAGAATTGGTTTAATTTACTGCATTCTCAGCCTGATGGTCTCAGAAAACACACACACACACACACATTGTGATCAATGGTGGCACATGCCAACATAATGGATGCTGGCATGCATGTCTCAGCTGTTGCTGCAGCCTTGCACATCCACGTCCACCATCTCTGATCTGATTGTTCTTGGTGGAAATCTAACTGAACAGAAGTACCGAGATGAGGTGTTCCACAGCATCCCACCTGCGGCTGTTTCAGCAGGACAATGCCCATCCCCACACTGCTGGAGTAGTGCAGGACTTGGACCACACCTCCTTGGCCAACATTTAGTGCCGATATGTCTCTCATTGAATATGCCCGAGACATGCTGGGTCGATGTGTTCATCAGAGGCAGCCACAACTAATGAGCATTGCACAGCTGCAGGCTGCACTCATCCAGGAATGGATAATAATTCCTCAGCAACAGATCTGAACAGGTGACTGCTTGCATCAAATCCAGAGGAGGCCATAACTTGTCTCTAAACATCTTCTGTGAACATATATTATAGTGTTGGTCTATTTAAAACACAAACTTGCATTTCTTTTTTGACTAGTATACATTCACAAGACTGTAACAGATACTTTGTTATCTTAAAAGGATCACAAGTATTATCATAATAACAAATAATACATTTCACTTTGATTTTAGAGTAAAAATATGATTAATGTTGTATACTACATGCTAAAATGACAATCTACCTCACACTCCGCCTGTGTTTCATATTATTAAAGAAAAAAATCATTTAGACATTTTTAAAAGGGGGGAAATCCTGGAGCGTTAGCAGCATATCTACAAGAACTAGCAAAAGCAGAACTGAGCACGATAATAAAAAAGAAGGAATGAACTCAAATTAACAGTGATTTAATTAATTGCTAAGCTCTGTTGGATTTGCATGACGTTTGCAAGACGGAAGAACAAGTTAGAAAGCTGATAATTGACAAAAGTGAGTGAAAACTGAAAATTTAGAGAAAGTACTGTTACTTTGGTTTGGAAAATCTTTTAGTATAGAGACAGATATGTATTAAGTTCAGTGCTGTTAATGGAGTGTTTCTTAATAAACATGGAGTATAGGCATGTTTGTTCTCTTTCTGCACTGTTTAGATGAGATTTTAGATGAGCAGACCTGTGCCTTTGAGATTTGAACCCTTTCATGGAACAGTGTCCAGATAACACTCTGGTGGCACGGTGGCGTTGTGAGGGAGCCATTGTATCGATAGTATCGCCCAAGATCATTAGGAAGCAAAGACTGGACGTCAAAGGCTGGAATTAACCCTTTCTGGTCTGATAATGGATGAAAGGAAGAGGAAAAAGGGTGTGTGAGACTGTAGCGGCATGAAGTAGGAAAAAAAAAGCAGCAACAAAATCAACATTCTTTTTTTTCTTAAAATATAATTGCTTATAATATAAAAATTATCTTACAGTCACAAAGATCTATTTTTTGATGCAATGTGGTCATATTTATTTGATGAACAGAGTTGAAAATAATTAATTTATGTTTAATTATTCCAAATTATTAAATAGTGAGATCATTTAAAAGAAAACAAACTCATAAAGTTACTCAAGTGTAAATGATTAAATGTAAAGAAACTGTTGGCCAAACAATGATGTGGTTTTAAAAATTCTTAGAAGACTTACCTGCATGCCTGATGCGACTCAGGTAGTTGAGGATGCTGTTAAACGCCGAGTTTGTCTCCTCACCTGTCTGGGAAAAGTCAGGCTTAAATGCTCACTAAAATGCTCAAAATATTCCAACTAAAGAGTAAAACATTTAAACCGCTTCTCTTTTTTCTAATTATATAGATAGTTGCTGTGTGACAGATTTATTTCATTACCACGATGAGAATTCCTAAAACAGCCAAACCGTCGTTCTGAGTCATTGCTGCAGACATGTTTGGGTAGAGTTCAGAGTTGTAATGCACCACATGGAGCTGGAGGGAGGAGAAATAGGAGGATACATAGTTTCTTTATTCACACTGATGACAAAGAGGAAGGTGGAGAGGAGCTTGGGTTTAAAACAGAGACTGATAGAGAGAAAAGGCTGCACGCAAACTCAGTTTTCTCTGCTGAAAAGCACTTAAACGTCTCATTATGCAGTAAGAGCCCAAATGTCAGGTTCCTTTTTTTTTTAATTATATTTGTCCACTTCTTCATCTTGCATGAAATCACCTCTGTTTGATTTGAGTCTCTGCTTAAATTTCCTCTCGTCCCTTCCACTCCAGCTACCACCCCTGTAGAAACTGGTCTGTTGGCATATCTGGACAGTGACAGATGGGCAGGAATGGAGGTGCTGAGGCAGCTCACCTTCCATCCTTACTCCACTCTTTTACCTTCTTTTTTTCCACCTTGTTCACTCCTTCCAAACTTTATTCGGCCGCTTACACATGTTCAGTCCTGCTCTCTTTTTATTCCTGCTTTTTTGTTTTTCAGTAAACCACCACAAATGTTTCTTGCAAATCATTTCCCCCCCTCTCAGTCTCTCTTCAGTGGATCTTTTCATTATTGCATAGTAAACAAAAACTACCTCAACACAATATGTGACAAAGAGGGAAATAAAAGATAGGGACTCAGTATAAAGAAAAAGATCTTTAAATATACTTATGCAATTTAAAAAAAAAACAAATGTATTTCATAACAATGTGTCTTTACATCAAAAATTGTATTGACAGTTTCTCAGAGGCTATAAAAAAGTCTCTAATTTAATTGTTTTGTCCATTTTTAGTTGCTAAATACTCAACTTACTGCATATGTTGAAGATAAACAACCAGTCAACACATTTGAGAAGCAAAGAGAGAGTTTATGATATAAAATAACTGAATTGACTGCTAATTATCAAAGTATTTGTCTATTGATCTTTTGTCAATTGTCCAATCAGTTAATAAGTAATTGTTGTAGTACAGCAGGTTTACAAATATTCTTGGTTTTAAGCACACAGGAACAAACAGTGAATTTCTTTGGGACTATTTTCAGCTGCAGATTCAAACACATTTGCTACTGTAATAATTGGCAACTACTGTGTGTAGTTATTCAGTCCCATATTTACAAAAATCTGAACAAAAAATAAGAAATCTATCTGCCACCATGCTACCACAGAATTTGGTTACGACGTGCACTTTGCACAAATGCAGGTTTTCACCTCCGTATGATGACAGCTTCCAAGAAAACCTTTGTATAGACGTGTGTCTCGTAAAGTATACATGTTGAATCAACTGTAAATTCCTTTTATTTTTATAAATTTATAGCTCGAATTTAAAGTTAATAATGAAAACTGATTTTTTTCTATAGATGTTTCTTAACGTCTTTAAACTGATCCTTGATTCTCTTTTGATATTACAAATGTGTTCATCTCCTTGTACCATTTGCGTGTGGTTGCAGGTGGTTTACGGCTGGATTTGTTTAAATGTACCTCTGCATCTGCACTCAGTCCATTAATGGTGTGTTCGCCGCCCCCGGGACTTGGGCCGTCATTGCCCCAGTGGAGGTGCATTTGCACGGCTGTAAAGAGCCACGGCAGCCCCCCAAGTCCCATCCATTCTGGCAGTTCAATCACCACTGATGGAGAGGAAAAATAAACACTGGTGACTTGTTTCTAGGAAAGTGTATAATGAGAAACTACAATTTTAAAAGCGGATATAAAAATGTAAAAATCTCTCGAAGTAATTAATGAGCTATAAAAGTTTGCTGGCTACATCTGAGTGCAGTATAAACTGGCTGACAGTAAAACTGGAACAGGAAATGAGCCGGCTGCCATAGTTACCTGTGTGCCCGTTATTGTACATAGTGAAGGGCTGGTTGCCATGCTGGCTGTAGCCCAGTGGAGTCACAGGGATCAAACCGGGGTCGTATTTAGTCTGGGTGGTTATCACATCAACTGGGGACTGTGAGGTACCACCACAATCTGGGAAATACTCTGACCACTCACTCTGACCGACCAAACCTTTGACAGAAGAAAGTCAGTTACACTGATGTCATTCAATCACACAGCCCACTGACTCCCGGCTGCTCAGTGAAAAGCTTCTATTGACGTATCTCTAATTATGCAGAACAATTATTCCTCTATGTTCTCTTTAGGTTCACAGCCTCATGGCAGTGAAGTGGACAATGCATCTAATAAAAAATGCATTTCAAAAACGTGCACACATCCAAATATTTATGTGCCTTTGATAATGGCCAGCACTGCTGATAGTGCAGGACAATTCCAAACCAATTTGATTAAAAGCGTCTAAATCATTGAAAACAGCTTGTTTATTGTTTTGAGATACCACTTTGTAGTATTTCTGCATTTTCTTTTGGCAAAACTTATCTTTAAAGTCTTTCTTCCTCATCTGCAACAAAGTTGAGCACTACATGTCCATATGTGATTTTTTTTTACCAACAACATGCTGACAAAAGCAGTTGATCAGTGGACTTTAATGAATGTCAATATAATCAATATTGATTGTCACCTCAGCCTGATATAACCTAATCCTACCTTAGTTGTACGGTAACATCCATATATCCTAATATATTTATTAAGGTACACTTAAACATTAACTAGTTGCTTATTAACATAAATATTAGTAGTATAGTAGCTTTTTATTTGTCATCATAAAGTTCTCATTAATCCCTTATTCTGCATGACCACATTAACCATGCTGGTGTCAGACTACTCATAAATTAGTGTGGGCAAGACCTCACATTAAATGGGGAACATAGTCTGAGTTAGAAAGACTTATTTTTAGTTTTTTGGACACTTGTAGTTTTGTGTGTGTTTCTTAGTGCTAGTGTTCATTGTTGTAGTGAGATTAAGGCTATTCTGGTGGTGCTAGCATCTTATAAGGCTCATAAACATATTAAGATCGTATGTTCAGGTTCTTCCTTGCTTACCTTCAATACATATTAATAAAGAGGTTATCAAGGGAAAAACCTTAGTTTATTGCTTAGTAGATATAAAATATAGTTATAAAAAAAAGCAGTAATAAGTGCTTTGTGATGACTAATGAAGACCTGATATGTTCTGATTATGTTTGCTGCTAAACTCATTAATGCAGATGTTTGTATGTTAATATGAGACGTTATTCACTGTGGTTATAGAGAAATAATAAATAAATAAACCATGTGCAATACAATGTACAATAAATGTACAAATAAGAGTGTAACTGAGATGAGATTATAAAAATACTTCTAATATAAAATAACCTGCGTTATAATTCCTGATGAGTGTCCATTTTTTTCATAATTGATGGTGTTTTTAAAAAAATATTATACTGGGCTTGTTTAGGGTAAATTCCCACAGCTATGTCGACAAAAAAGACTGAATCTAATATTCAGACAAAGGTTAAATTTGTTTTTTTCATGTTCATAAAAAATGTGATGGTTAATTTTTGATGGTTAACAGTGATATAATGTCTTTGTTAAGGGACTGATAATTAAAGAAGCTTTTATCACTAAACTGCATAAAATGTAAAATGATGACTTGTTTACTGAATGACAATTTCAGTATTTGAATATAATAATAACCTGATTAGCATGAAGAAGAAAGGTCATGTAATAGCGTGTACAGAAAAGATCATAGTTTTCTGTACATTTTAATAATAATCAGTATACAAATTTCTGCTTACTGTAGTAAACTACTATATAAAGTTGGTCCTCTGCTAACATCTAATATCCGTAAATGTATACAAGATACGTTTAATTTTTTTAAAAGAATTTAATGCGAAGATACAGGACAGAGAAATGTTGAGAAAGTAAGTAAGGGAGAGGAGGGTGGTTGAGGCCTGTGCTCACTGAATTAAAAAGAGACTGGTCTATTCTATTGCATGATAAAAGAAACTTAGAAAAGAGGAAAGAGAAAGAGCGACATGTGAGTCAAAGAACCTGAATTTCAATTGCATAGAGAGGAATGCTTTAGAAAACAGGCACACAACTGACACCTTTTACACACAAAAATGTGAGGATTTAGTCACGTATTTGTGGCTGCAGGTTTAGCCATCCCATATTTAAAAGCACATTACACCTCTGCAAAACCAACAACTTCCTCTACATAAATACACTGACTGTAAAAGGCCTTGTTGCCCCTCAAACACACAGATATAGAGGAGGGGACATTACATTAATGATGTAACTGCATACCACATTTCCACTCCCAGTGCTTTCTCCATTTCTCCATGTAACCCCCCATCTTGCTCTCTCTAATCTGCCCACTACCCCTCACCAGCTACTCTCCACAGCAAAGAACTTCAAACGTAAGTCTCACAGCACCCCAACTGGTTGTCATGGAGGTCTCCATGGTGACCGGTGGCGAAAATTATGACCCTCATGCACCCACCCTACCTCTCAAAGCATGCTACAACCAGCCTGAATGTAGCTAAAAACAAAGACATGCACACAGACACGTGCAGATTTCCTCACTGAGAGGCATGATGAGGATATTTCTGACTTTCCCTCAAACGTCTTTGAGCTCTAGTTGAAAGAGGAATCTCTGACACCAAGTGATTCTCCAATTTCATGCAGCAAAATGCTACGTATTAAAACTGACTTTGCACGCTAGCAAACACAGCATATGCACCGCCGCACACTCTCACTCGATGGTTCCCAGTGACAATCTTGACAAAAACCTTGTTAGTGCACAGTTCTCTGCCTCTGTATCCAGTATAATAATACCTAAACAGATATGTATAGACACCACCTGCCTCCTGGCACATCCTCTAAAGTTTGCTGTGTATTCTGTATGTACTGTATATCAGTGCTGCTCTCCTGAATACATGCAGAGGGTGCTAATCTGTCACCCCATTCATTCCCACAATGTCTTTGTCCACAGCATAGGCAGCCAGTGTGCCTCAACAACACAATAAACACATAGGATATTGTGCGCTGCAACAATACAGCGTGCGATTTGCTATGCTTTAGCTTCATCCCGTCCCATCTCCCTCTCTCTGTCCAACACACTCATCCTTGTGCACCTGCCTCTCTCTCAGGCTTTTTTCTTGCTTTCTTCCTTTCTACCGGCCTCCACCCACCCCTTCATCATCTCTGTGTGGCTGCTGCCCTCATGCCAGCTTGCTGAACTGTAACTAATACAGAGAAGGGGAAAAACAGAGGGAGAAGGGGTGGAAGATACCGGAGGGGAAGACACAAATCCTACCACAGTTACAGAAGCTTTTACCAGAATTTTAACATTTTAGAGATTAAGGTTTAACGCATGCAGTCAAGCAGGTGGAAAGACTCCATAGTTGTTTCATGGAAAACCTGGCCAAGTCTTTGATGTCAGCAGATTAGATTGCATAGTGGATTAGACATTAAACTGGATGAAAAGTCTGTATTTGTTTTCAAGCCATTACGGAACTGACTTTAGATTTTTGCTCCTTATTTGTGAAGTGCTTAAAAATTTGGCCCCAGATATCTAACAAACTCTACCTATAAATCTCGATGATCAATCACCCCCTGTGTTTGTTCTTCTCTATATCTTTTATGCTAACTATCACTCTCTAAAAGACGTGGAATCAGTTTTTTAATGAGCTAGATTAGGAACCTGAACTTACCCCTGTAGGTCCAGGTGATTTCCTCTGAAAAAATAAACAAAAGAGAAAAGACTCTTGAATTTTCTGTTTTAGTTATACCAAATTTCAAAGTGCTCTTTGGAAAAAAAAAAAAAAAAAAAAAAAAAAAAAAAAAAAACTTTTTCCCCCCCCCCCCTTCCCCTTTTTTTTTTTTTTTTGTGGGGGTTTGTTTTTGTTTTTTTTTTTTTTTTTTGTGTGTTTTTT
>VUQS01022554.1:0-12183 GCA_015108495.1 Heterochromis multidens | reverse complement strand
TGTGTGTGTGTGTGCGTGTTTGTGTTTGTGTGTGTGTGTGTGTGTGTGTGTGTTTGTGTGTGTTACCCGGAACATTATATTCTCATGGGTGTGGTAGGTGTGAACTAGCCAACAACCAAAAAAGCCTTGACTCGCATCCTCTCACGGGGTTTTTTTTTTCTATGCACTCAGGCTGCCTTATCTATTAGTACTACTGTGATTCCCTTTTCTGTAGCTTAGTACATGTAGTAGAACTACAGTTGTGACCCTAGCAAACAGTTAAATCTGTCATTGGAGGTCAGATGTGAATAAGTTGTTAGAGACTGAAGTTTTGGAGCTTTTATTTTCTCTCTCTCTTTACAGTATTCGATCATTTAAACAACCTTGATGACTGCTGTATGTGTGGGGTAGTCTTGTATAAATGGCGGTGAGTGTTATAAAGCTGAGTCACACCAAAAAATAAAAATAAATCTGAATTTCTATGACTCATTTTGAATAATAACTTCTGTTCTAAAATCTGAAAACACGAACACCTCTCTTCTACTATTCTATATTTGGTGGAGAGAGGTGGACATGAGCAGATGGCAAATTATACAAAATCCAGTGAATGCCTTTTATAGACCTTTTTGTGACTGTGTGCGCTATCCACAGTGTTGTCCTTTACTGTCTTGTGTAAGTGAGACAAAAGGAAAGCACAAGAGGACGACAAGATAGGAGGACAGAAGGAAAGGAAAAAATCTGAAAACTGGACCACTGCACCGTGGGGATACGAGGGCTCTGTTATGGTGTTGTGGGGATGTTGCCAGCATGTTTTTGTTTAGGTTGCATCACAATATACTAGTATTGACAATAACCATTATATTAAAGAAAAAAAAAACACTCACTCTATAACCTCCATAGATTAGTATTTTGAGTGTAATTCATTTCCAAAAGAGACAAATGCACAATAAACACTTTAGTCAGAAGAAGACTGGTTATATTTGGTGCTATGGCCCTGTTTTGGTACATGGAGAGCAGCAACAAGACTCCAGTAAAGAACAAAGCAGATCCGACACATCATGGAAGGTGGAGTTGGAGTCGGGTTACAAAACAACTTGCAGAGGGAGCAGCAACTGTCGTCAGCCTAAAGCAACTTGTGAGATTTACCTATATACAGTAAGTCTATGTGATGTAGCTGATGTACTGGGATTGCAGACTGAGCTTGACTCTGTGGTCAGCCTTGCACTCTGCTCAATTTAAAGATGAATTTGACAGCATTTAATTTATTGTCAAAATTTCCACCGATGTTGTGATACTGTAAACATCGCTTTGGCAACAATAATTGTGTCATAAAAAGAGGGTATTGTGACAGTCCAAATTTGAGTAAACTTTCATCACTGTACAGGGAAGTGTTACTGCCAGTCACTAAGAATTTTCTGAATGGCCTCTGGTGAAACATTTCTTTCCAGAATTGTGTCTTTTTGTGCCTCATTGATATAGGTTTTGTAATCCTAAAAGGTCACTGAATGATTTGAGTATGAAAATGCTCTAAATCATATGCTATAGCCTTTGAAATACATAGATGGAAAAGACCTCAAGCCGTTCAAACACCCATGTGAGATTTTGGACTCAATTTGACTAATTTGTCACCTGTCTGTAGCTTCCCCAACAAAAAGGAAAATGTGATTACTCGGTGATGCATTAGCCAACAGTGCCTGTGCTTATTCCTCTGTGGGCTGAGCCAGTGATTTTCTCCATTATCTTTGAGTCTGCTAGAAAATCTGCAACATTGGAGAGCTTTTCAGCTAACTGCCTGCCACTGTTGTGTCAAATGGACAATGGAATGGTTAGGCTAATTTGTGCAGCAGGGGTTTTATGATGTTGAAACAAGCTGTCAAAGTGGGGCAGATAATAGGACAGAGAGATCTGATGTTGTGGTTCGGATTAGGTAATGTCCCTTTTCTTTAAAAAAAAAAAAAAAAGCTTGCTTTCAAGCCAACATCCGACTGTAGCGTTTGGTCCTTTTGAATTAATAGAATCTGTTATTAACAAGTAATAAGGGAAATGCAAAGCAAAGCAGCACTCATAACTTGGATGGACAGCTCTTGATCATAGATCATCAGAAAAAGGTGGGAGGTAGACACAGAAACAAAGGGGATACTTTGGGAGGGAGAGTGAGAGACAGAGAGAAGAGAGCGTTTGTGCTTGCCTCAGAATAAAAACAGACAGGAAAACGCTGGCATGTATGTGAGGAATGGGAAGCGAGGGAGAGAGGAAAACAGGGAGGGCAGGACGGAGAGAGAGGATAAGGGAGGGCTGCTCTCAGCATCATCTGACAGGAGAGAGGCTGATCTCCGACAGCAGGTGTTGGAGGATAGAGAGTGAGTCAGACTAACGGAGGGAGCGATACATAGAGGAACACCAAGTTGTTGAGGAGAGACTGTGCTGCAAGTGAGCCAGCACTACAGGCAGGTAAGCATGGAAAGAGATAATGGAGCATACTGTCTTTGTCAGGATAAACTGCTGAAAGATAGATGAATTGAGCCAAACTCAACACAAGATGGACAGGTAAAAGAAAACAAATGACAGAATAGAAGCAGCAAAAGAACAGTCTTACTGTTGTGTAGGTGTTTCCAGCTCACTCTGATCTGCATTGATCTCTTTATCAAATGCCACTTTAAATGTTGAACTTTCTCTCTCGGTCTCTTTATCTCCCTCCCTCTTTCTCTCTAGTCCACCCAGGAAGTGGCTGACTGGCATCTCGAGTAAATGACTCTGCTTTCATTGTGCATTAGCTGCTGTACTTGATTAGATTAGTTGCTCTCTACTAAGTGGACCTGCAAAGCTTAGAGGTTTATGTGTACTTGTCTCTTTCAGGCTGCATGTATGCGTGCGTGCCATCCAGTGTCTACATGTCCATGTCTGTGTTGTGCTGGTAGAAGGAAAGATGCAGCCAAGCCAGACTTTACTCTTAAAGCTACAACATGATCCTAATATTATTTTTTTTCAGTATTTATGAATCTTAGAAACCCAAGCCAAGAGCAAGAATTTAATCTACAAAGCTATTGAAGAGTGAAACCTGAAGCTGCTCCAAGGACAATGAATTGGAAAATAGCATTCTGTTGTCTGAGCGCTCACATTCATTTGAGCTTTATTTGACTGTAATGTCAACAATTATCAAGCAGAAAATATGCCAGCGTGTCCACAGAGTTTGTGCTTTGCCAAAGCAAAGTCTCCAGTTCACTCATTTTGCAGTAACCCCAGGCTCTGTTTTGTGGTGACACATCAAGGGAAAAACTGACATGATGATGATGATTATGATCCCCATATTAGCAAAACACAGCAACTGCTTTACACCCAGTACAACTAGTGGAGGCAAAGCAGGAAAAGGAAATATATTGTGGTTCAGGTAATAGGCTTGCTGTTCTTGCTGTTGTTGTTCTCTGTGCAAATTGTGCACTTGGATAATTTACAGTATTTTGTTTCAGTTTTAATTACAGAGACAGTGAATATATGACTTAATATAATTAGCTGGACCAAACAGAATTGGGCATAAGCTGATCTTTATGATGCTTTCATTTCAGATAAGTTTAAAGTTTGATTTTCTTCTTGTTGCATGCATAAATCATAGCTCATTTGGGGCTTAGTTAAAAAGCACTGGGTAGTATTGCAGCAAGGTCTTCTTGCTGAGGAAAACTTGTCTGCTAAACCCATTCTGGTAAGCTCTAATGGATAAACTTACTGTACTATTAATAGGCAAGGTTACTCTACCATAGCAGCACTCAACCAGATGCTATCTGACTCCTCCTGCAGTGGCCGTGGTTATCTTTTGTTTGCCAAAGAAACCAATGCATCATTGAGCTGGACATGTGCAATATTCATGTTCAGCCAGTATTTAGCCTGGGGTCTGCAGTGTTTGACAGCCATTGTAGATTTTTGCTGATGAGCTGTTTAGATAACATATTTTATAACCATTTTCAGCTTTTTGTTGTACAGGCTGACTGTAGGCAGTTTACTGTTAGGGCAGACTTGTGAGACAATTGATAAGCAGAAAATGCGAAATTATCAATATATTTTAACTTGTATGGCAAAAAAAATACCCAAAAAACAATGCTACTGTAGTCTAAGCTATACAATATTGTTTGTTTAGTAAAACAACAATTAAACTTGTTAGAGGGATGGAGCACAAGAGAAAGAACCCACTACATTTTGGTGTGAATCCAAATCAAAAGTTTCATGTTTGATGGATTTTTTTTTTTTTCATAGTTTGGTAATAACTAACACTAACTACAGGCAACTGAAGCTTTTTCCCTCAAATCACGAGTATGTAACAGAATTATAATAACATATATTAATGTGAGTTGATATTTGATGTTACTATTTTGCTGCTTAAACATTTAGATGTGTGTTTGTGCTGTGTTTATTTCTTTATTATTTATTATTAGTATTTCTTTAAGTGAAGTTTGGCCCTTGGTGGCAGTCTGTGCCCTCTGAGCATCCATCTAGTTTTACTACTATGATGTCATAGTTTTCCATCCAAATGTGACTTTTACAGAGAAAATTCAGTGGACATTTTCCAGTTAATTTGATCAGCGTGTAAATGTGTGTGTTTGCTTTATTTGTCCAGCCATGACCCTCCATGCTCTCTGTGACCACAGTAACCCACTATAAACCCAACCTAGTCAAAATCATGTTTTAAATTCAGTTTGTGAGGCATTTAGTGTTGCCCAGCTCATTGGCATTTGCAGGTGCAGGTGCAGGTGCAAGTGCGCCATAGTTGGAGTACAGAAAGCTGGAATGCTTATCAGCGCTCATGACCTGGAAGTCTGTGGAGGCTGTAGCTGGTAAACACAGGATTAATTGGTGGATTTAGTTTCAGAAATCTTTGTGTCCATTTTAGAGAACTTCTGGGACCAGAAATGAAGAAAAAAATTTGAATAGCACTGTAATCCAGAAATTAAATGGCCTGAAGGTGGATATCAGTTTTTATGCAAATTCACTATTTTGGTACTATCATCTGTAGTGTTCCATAGACTGATAATTTTTCACTTATTATTGGGTGTTATCAGTGTGTCGAAAATGAGAGCCTGCAGTGGCTTTGTGTCTGGCTGTTTTGCTTCCTTTTAACAGTCTGCTTGCAGAAGAAATTTGGAATTGAAATGAATAAGTCAGCTAGTATATTTTGTTAGTATAATTTATACATGTTCTATATAATAGCCAGCAAAACAACAATATGTCTTACTTGGACAAGTGGAGGTAATCATTTAAAAAATAAAAACTAGATTATCATTTAACAAGACTTGTGCATTAATAGTGCCCGTGTTTATTTTAATTTTATCCCAACTTTCAGGCGTATCCTATATTTTGGGGTTATTTTTCAAATGGAGCATCTTAGAGTGATTCAAGGGTTAGGTGATGTTGCTAGGTGACACACACATTAATACAGTTGCAGCTGTAACAAGAATTCAACCTCAAAATGGAAAAAAGAAGAGAAGCTTTGTGTACAGTGTGTATACCACAGAGAAATAGGTGTTAGTAACTGCAAGATGAATGTGTTGTCAGGAAAAAAAAAAACTATGACAAATCTATGTTTGTGGTAGTGACTGTAGACTCAGCCCATAAAAGCAGATGATCAAGGATCTTTTATTAACACCAGTATGAGCAATGTGTTTTGCTCAGCAGAGGAGAGAAAGTGATAAGTTGTGCTTTACCTCCTCCTTTCTCTGTTTTTTTTTCTTTTTCTGCGTGTGCACTCATATCTAAAGGTGTGCAAAAATTAATTAAATGAAAAATAAACCTTTCACTTTCAACCTTTCAATGGGATCGTGAATTGGCTGCTTGGTAATAGACAGGGCAGCTCTCACTGTTTAACCTAGATAGATAAGTGTTTCTTGGGTTGTGCTTCCTGTGTTCCCATCACCCAACCAGCATGACACAGTGACCCTTCCATCTGCCAGCTGCTGTTCAAAGGTGTGACCTGTGCCACATCCAGAGCTCATTCAAACATAGAGTATTTAGTTTAACTGTGGGTCATCATATGTAATGAATGAGAGAAGCTGTGTAGCATTTAATATTAAGAAATAACATTTATTTAAAAAGGAATTGGTTAAGCAGGCAGTCGATTGACAGAAAATTAATCGCTGTCTATTTTTTCTTAAATGTGTTTTTAATACTTTTCATAATCTACTGTCAGAGACCTTGTAATATTTATTGGTTTCAGTTGTACTCTTTGTGTTTCTAGTCCCTCCATTTCCTTCTGCTTCTGTCTCTCCTTGTCTCTGCCCTACCCTAATTGGTTCACATGTTCCCAGTAAGTCATATAATTATAGTTCTCTCTCCTTCAGTCTTTTGAGTCCGTATGTTTGTTCTCCTATTTACCTCTTGTGCTTCTTGTGTTTTCCATTATTCTTGGATGAATGTTTGTTTTAGACAGCCTTTTTGATTTTGTGTTTTCCTGGACTTGTTTTTTATCACCTTCATTAAAGCTCATGTCTCTGTGTCTTGTCTCCTGCCATTGGGTCATCATCATTAAACACACATAAATGAATGTCTTCTGGTTTTGGACTGTTGGTCAATGGTAACTTATGGGTATGTTTTTGGATCATTTTAGAGACCATATTAAATTAATTAATAAAAATGTATCAAATATATCTGTAATGAAAGTTATCCTTAGATGTAATCCCAGCACGATCACGAGCACCATAGCCCATTGTCACTGCAGACCTTTATCATTCAAGTAAACACAGCCTCACATCTTCTTGGCCTGCAGATCAGCTCCCCAAAGACCAAAGTTCTTAGCTTTGGTGTCACTCATCCTGTCACCACTTTAACTGGGGGAGTCTCTTGAAGTAGCCAGTAAGTTCACTTTGGCCCCAAGATCTCAAGTACAAAGATCAGCGTGTCTGATGAGGTCATTACTCATATTGGTAAAGTTTATGCTTTCTTCAACCTCCATTGTTGCATGTGGTCTAGCATGAACATCTCCTTATGAACAAAAATGCGAGTCTATAGCGCAGTTGTTGTTGCTACAATTTTTTATGGTTCTGAGTGCTTGATCCTGCTGAAGGAGGTTAGGGGTTAGCTCAAAGACTTCCAGTTGAGGTGCCTGCACCAAATCCTCTGTCATTCTGCTCAACCACTTTACGAATACCTGTGTCCGTCAACACTGTGCATACCAACCAACTGTTGCAACTCTCATTCAGCAAAATTGAGGTGTTGCAAGCGTGTCTATCAAATGTACCCTGGTTGCTTTACAAAGCGCTTGCTGCTAGATCTGCCAGATGGAAGTGTTGGAACCATTGGAAAAATCAGATTTTAACCAACCTGCGATCCATCCCGGTACGCTATAACCATACAGGCTCAACATAACTACACTACAGTCAAAGAAGTGTGTGAAATGGCACAAGACTGAACATGATAAAAGAAAATTTGCTGTGAACTCCTGATGGCTGCAACATATTGAGATGCTGCATCAAGGACATTATCGCAATAATGAATGAATGAATAATGCAGTGGTAACTGGTCATCACAAAATAAGACAAATTAATAACCACAAAGTACTGAAATTGTGGTGTCATTCTTTTCAACTTACAGGGTTTCGAGTACATATTTACTGCACATGTATACACAGAATATATAAAAACCAATTTGTAGCTTTCTATCAGCCAAAATTGACAGAACTGACAGCCTGACCAAAACAAGTAATGGAGAATGCAGAACAGCTTCATATATTTCTACAACGTTTAATACATCAGATTCACCAGTGCACCTCAGTGCCTTCACAGCAGCAATGTTATCATGTCACATGTCAGGATTGTGGTATTTGATAACATGTGCTTGCTTTGATAGAATGTTCCAGTCCATAGTCTCTTTGATTCAAGCTTACCATTTACCCCATCAGTGGATGTACTCCTGTTATCTGCTTGTAAATCACTGTGGTCATGGTATAAACTGACACACACATGGCATTCTTTGTTTTTTCTTTTTTCTTTTTCTTGGTTTTAATGTGTCACCTGATTTAGCACGCAGACAGCTAACCAAAACCTCCTGTGTGTATCTTTTCATTTCATTTCCATAATGAAAGGCAAAGCACAAACGTGCCAGTTTATTTAGGGAGATTCAATAGACAGAAACATGACTGCTGCCAGTTTCACTTCTGATGCTTGGTGGTTTTCATTTATATTAAGTAAAACTTCAGTAAAGGCATGAATTTAAAGGAAATCATTTTATTTTCCCTGAAGTAAAACAAAACACCTTCCTATTTATTTATTTATTTATTTATATATGAGTTAAGAAAAAATGTCACCTTAGCCTATGCCTGAGTTAATACACTCAGTAAGCCATTTCTTTGTAGGCAGATTTTGATACATCATTCTTTGCTCCAAGCGGCATTTGACATATTTTACTATGTTCGGGCTGTATTTTATAAAAGACCTAACAGCAAAGTTCACACTCTAAAGGAATGTCAGTTCTAAGAAGCTGAGGATCCAGAAAGAAAGATCAGACATCCATTTTCAGGTATTTCCCTGAATTCAGCAGACATAAGAGAACAAAGAGCTGTGTTTGTGCTATGTTACAAATAGATTTCCTAACCTCAACTCCAGGTCAGCAGTCTGCTGTCATAAAAGTGCAGCTCTGTTTACTCAGACTTATAGATTCTCTCAGACGTCATAGGGAAAGGTGTTTCAGATAGCGAGAGTTCCAATATCTAATAATGGACTGTTGCAGGAAAAAGACTGCTCTGTAAATGATTTTTATTTCAGCTTTAAACCACTGTGGTGTGTGCCAGAATGGCAGAATGATGGAAATATGTGAGCGTGAGTGCACACATCTCCACCAATTCTCACTACATTCTCACAAAGAAATCAGATTGTGCTATTGTTCTTTGTTTCTTTTGCTCCCAAGCAGTGTTTAGAAATGCCCTCTGCTGCAGGTTTGTGAACAGGATGCATGCACAGACGGGCTGCCAGTTCTAGCAACTGACTGTTGTGTGAGACGAAGTGTGAAGTAATATGCTGTGACCAGGATCCTGGTCAGACTGGTAATTCACTCCAATCACACGGAGAGGAGAAAGGGTTGAGAAGAAGCAGTGGGTTAGCAGATGAAAGCTGAGGGGTACTTTCTTCTTCTGCTTTGTATCAATTTTCACTAGGCTCGTTTCTACACTTGCCTTTTCCTCTGTGTAATTCTCTTAATGTCTTGCCTCTAAATACATTCGTCAGATTCAACCTTGCTAGTGTGAAGGCAATAACTAAAGACAACGGATAGGAGGTTTTGTAATACTTTCAAAAAAAGAATACACTGTGGTGTAATAATGGCTTTGGTGGGAAGTATCAATTGCATTGCAGACATTTTCCCATGCACTTATTGCTTAAGTAAGAAACTCGACTTATGGCTAGCAATAACCTCTTTGTCTCCCTCTGTTCCCACACCCCTCCACCCTCTCTGACTTACAGGAAACAAGATGGAAGGATCCCTCGTATCTCTGATGAAGTAGAGCCCCCACTAGCACACTCCCACCCTCCATTTCTTCTTCCCTCACTTTCAAAGGTAATACAAGGCTTTGACCTACTGCTGCTCTTCTTTTCTTTAATCAGGTTTGCCTTTGCATTCGGGAACAGTGCCAAGAATCCCACCTGAAAAATGTGAAACTGAGGACTTTACCACTTAAATTTATGGGCAACACACAACGCAATTTATAACATTAATAATGGTAGCGTGACATTTCATCCCCTTTTTATGCATGATTGCTTAATAGCATCGTTTACTGGGACAAGAAATAGAGCCATGGTTGATATCTCTTTAATTAATATTGTCGCACTTATGAATATCATGCTATGAAAAGTCAAAAGGTCTTTTCAAGATATTGTCATAGAGAGTAACCTGTCGACTTGAGAAATGATGTTACTTTTTCCTAGTGATCTCTCTGCTTACCTGAATCTTTTTGGCTGTCAAAAAAAAAAAGAAATCAGTGAGAAGAGCAAACAAATGATGATTTGCCAAACACCTTTTTTTTCATTTGGGATATACTACTTAAAGTAATTGTGCATTTGACATATTCTGCACAGCAGGGAATGAATATGTGAGGACTCTTGGGTGATTACACTCCATCATGATGTTGTACGCTAGGCTGAGTAAGGCTGTATGGATGTGGTGTGGAGTATGCTTCTTTAGCCTATTGAAATGACCCACTGGACAGCTGGCTCTGATAGAACTAGAGATCAATGGGGTGGAGCTGGTTGCATCAGTCAGACACTGCAGTGACAGCTGACAGCAGCTGACAAAGAAACAGTTTTAGAGTTTGACAGCAGTTGAAATAATTGGCTCACATAGGTTGTGGCAACTTCTGCTTGGCTGAACTAAAAATAATTTATAAAAGTATGTAAGGATACAGACGTCTTACTGATTCAACTTTTGTTAAATTTCACACCAACACATTCTCACTCTCAATTTCTCACATACTGATGCTTGGTCGGGACCTCTGTCAGTTTCCAATGTGCAGTTTACTGCTCCGGAATACAATTTTGCTAGATAAGAAAGAATAACAATGAAAAAACAGGTACAGGCTGACATGGAAGAAAGGAGTGTGACTCCAATCTGGGACCTACTTTTATGTTCACTTTTCTTTTTTCTGTCACTATTTGTTTAAGTTAAGCCAACAAACTACTGCAGGATTTAGGAAAATACTGTTAAAATGCCCTCTTTTACAATGCACACATTAGAAGGCAAATGGCTCCTTTCCTTGATTTACAGTTGTAAAACATCCTGAGGCAGTGACAACACTAGCAGAGCACTATTACCTGTAGTCTTATGGTGTCTTTTTAGACATAAAAAGACAGAACTTTTATTAAAGTCTGTTGGTCTACCCTGCACATTGAAAAATACTAAATACTGATATAAACCAGTGCATTAAAATATGATGCCTAGCTTAAGGATTCTGAAGAGGCCCTAAATGCAGGACGTAAAATGAGCCACCCCTTTATTTTGCTGTTTGTCAAGTCCAAAAATAAAGAACTCTAAAAAGAAACAGTCCAAAAATCCAAAGCAAACACAACAAGCTTGAATTAACCAGAAGGGTGTACTATGAAGTGAGACTAATGGGTTAGGGGCAATGTTGAGTTTAAAGTCAGAATGTGTGTCATGAAAGTGGCTCTCTTTTTATCTGCTGAACACACAACCTGGTCAGGAGCAGGTTACGTTCAGAGTTTTGATTTAAAATCATCTGGAAGCACAAATGTTTTCACTGATTCTTATATTTACAGCATGTGCAAATATATTTTATCTGTGCAAGTTATTAAGCTGTAACTTGCTAACTTCAGGAATGAAGCCCAGCTGTAAAGTTACAGCAGCACAAGCTATGCATCAAAGTTGGTGATGCAGAAGATGTATAAATCTTTTTATAACTTACTTGATTCTAATCTACTGCCAAGTCTCTTTTACACTGCTGGCAATGCAGCTACTAGAACACAGAACACACACCAAGAGTACCTGTTCAGTCAATAAAATTAATTCAGTTTGATCTGGCAACAAGCTAAAGTAATGTCCATGCCTCCTTTATTAGGCTAGTATGGGACAGAAACCTTTAATGTGCAGCCGTCACACTAGAAATAAACAGCAGCATCAAGAGCACACTCTGCGTTTATTATTATGAGTATTATGAGTCTTAGTTCTTGTGATATTGAGTTTTTAGTTCCTGTTAAAAATTTATTGTCATTTCATATGATATGCTTTTTACTTTATGGTTTCTAGTGGTTCAGCTTTGTGATACCTTGTGTTATGGTTCACTCCTTGTCTATTAGTTGTAGTACAGGGTGGGCCATTTATATGGATACACCGTAATAACATGGGAATGGTTGGTGATATTAAAGTCCTGTTTGTGGCACATTAGTATATGTGAGGGGGCAAACTCCCCAAGATGGATGGTGACCATGGTGGCCATTTAGAAGTCGGCCATCTTGGATACAACTTTTGTTTTTTCAATAGGAAGAGGGCCATGTGACACATCAAACTTATTGGTAATGTCACAAGAAAAACAATGGTGTGCTTGGTTCCAACGTAACTTTATTCTTTCATGAGTTATTTACAAGTTTCTGACCACTTATAAAATGTGTTCAATGTGCTGCCCATTGTGTTGGATTGTCAATGCAACCCTCTTCTCCCACTCTTCACACACTGATAGCAACACCGCAGGAGAAATGCCAGCACAGGCATCCAGTATCCGTTGTT
>VUQS01022552.1:0-15056 GCA_015108495.1 Heterochromis multidens | reverse complement strand
AGGTTCACCTTCCAGCAGGACAATGACCTGAAACATACTGCTAAGGCAACACTCGAGTGGTTTAAGGGGAAACATTTGAATGTGTTGGAATGGCCTAGTAAAAGTCCAGACCTCAATCCAATTGAGAATCTGTGGTCAAACTTGAAGATTGTTGTTCACAAGCGACAACCATCCAACATGACGGAGCTGGAGCAGTTTTGCCCTGAGGAATGGGCAAGAATCCCAGTGGCAAGATGTGGCAAGCTCATAGAGACTTATCCAAAGCGACTTGCAGCTGTAATTGCAGCAAAAGGTGGCTCTACAAAGTACTGATGTTGGGGGGGTGAATACTTATGCACATGCCAATCTTCAGATTTTAATTTATTAAAAATTCATTTTTCTATATTTTTTTCTCATTTCACTTCACCAACGTAGCCTAGTTTGTGCAGATCCATCACATGAAATGTCATTGCGAAATATGTTGATTCCAGGTTGTGGGGCAAAAAAACCTGACGAATGCCAAGGGGGATGAATACTTTCGCAAGGCACTGTAGATGCTCACTTCCTTCCACACAGTGATATGGTTGGCGAGTGTAGCACTGTAGAAAGAAAACATTTCCTACATGAAAACTGCTTACAGCAACATTTTTTTCGTAGTAACTGGGGATCGATTTCTGGAAAGAAACATTGCTGCTGAGTTTTTCAAATGCACAAGTGCCATTTAATTCCATATATATTCAAAAGAAGACAGCCACCTCTACCACTAGATCTCTCCAAAATAATCTAGATGGATAAAAAGCACTACAAACCAGAGGAAAAATACGCAAAATTGATTTTGGGGTGAACTGTCGCTTTGAGAGAGGACACTGCTAAAGCAGTCCGAATCACTGCAGAGAAGCAGGTAGGTGAGAAAAGACAAAAGTGCAACCTAAGGAGAGCAACAGTGCCTAAGGAAAGAAAAAAAAGACAATGACACTGTTGGGAGAGCGATAACCTTGTTTTGTTGATGTCATTTACAAGTTAAAATATTAACAGCCAGAGACCAGCTGTAAAAAGGCACAAAGAATATGACTTCATACTACTTTAAATATCAAAGTGACTCAGAGAAAAAAGTTGGTAGTGGGGGTAGCTGCAGAAAACAAGTAGAGGTCTAACAGTGTGAAACTGACAGAAACTGTTACAATATCATTCTGCTGCTGGATGCTCAGTTTCCTGTTAAAAGTTAAGAGACATCACTTCTTCTTCCCCATGTCCTGTCTGCCTACCGTACTGCCTGTTCTCCTTTACGACCTGAGACAGTCTCTGCTGACTGGGTGTGAGCCAAGGGCCTGCTCTGGTGGTGGCCAAAGATAGGGCTGAGATGCTGGCAGCAGACACGCTTCCATCAGAGTGGCTGCCTTCAGACTCTGACTCATCGTCCCCCAGCTGATCTATGGACAGTGTGGAAGTGAGGAAGTAGAAGGGCTTTCTCTGTGACACCGGATCAATCACACCCACACTTGGTAAAGGCCGCTTGAAGCTGCTGTTCTGTTCAGCATTATCATCTTTTTTATACTCATTCAGCCCTGTGTCTTTATTTTCTCGGCTGTTTTCACCCCAGGACCTCTTCTGCTCCTGCTCACCCTCTGGCTTCCTTTCCTTCCTCAGTTTTCTATACTCTGCTGCCATGTCCCAGTTGTCAACACTCTCCTTCCAGATTTGTTTGGGTCTGGGAAGCCTTTGGATAAAACTTGGAATGGGTAAAATTACTTCCTTGTCACTCTCTTCGCTCTCACTTTCAATCCTTTCCCCCATCCTTTCTTCCACCCTCTCTTGCTCGTCCTCCTTTTCAGACTCTTCCCTGCTTGACATCCTCTCCCTCTCCTCGCTCCTGCTTTTCCTTTCTCTGTTCCTGCTTCTCCCCCTGTCTTTACCCCTTTTCCTTCCCCTCACTGCCCTCATTTCTGTGTCACTATCATCATAGTTCCTGAGGGCATCTCTGGGTAAACCCTGAGAGACTTTTATTCTCCTCCTCCTGTCCCTGGCTTCCCTAGACCTCTCTGTCCCATCAGACATAGGGCTTAGGAAACGCAAGTGTTCTCCTCCACCTGAGACCCGTCTTCTTCTCCTTCTACTTCTCATTCCCGTCCCTTTATCCCTCTCGCCTCCCCTTGACCTGCTTCTCCTCTTCTCTTGTGAACTGCGCCCCCTCTGTCCGGTGGAGTCTACTGCAGCCAAACCCTGCTTCTTGGGGTAATGCAGGAGGGAGGGGGAGGTGATTCGGTGCTCATGGCCTGGACACACATTATGTAGGGTTAGGGTGGTGGGCAGAGACAAAAGAAACAGACTGAATAGGCAGGTAAAAGAGAGGAATGGCAGCATCTCTGGCAAAGAGAATTATGTAATCTGTTATTAAAGACTTCTGAAATCCAGAAAGGTGCCTCAGGTCAGCTTGTGTAATCACAGCTGCTTTTCTATTTTAGTACAACTTTCATTAGCGATGCAACACACTCTGCTTATGAGAAAACTATGATTGTGCAATTAGGTCATTTTCTTTGTTTAATTACTCTGTGTATGGAAAAATTACAAGTTGGAGAATTCGGTTTCAATGTATGTTTGAGAGAAATGAAAGCATAATGCTGTACTCTGCTACATTACTGATTGCTAATCAAGTACAGCTTTTATGCTGTCTTTTACTTAGTGAAGACAGCAGTGCTGGCTTGGTAGAGGGATGTAGAGAGACAGAAAATGGGAGAACTAACAGGAACCATTACCAACCGCGTATTCTCTGTCCGTCCAATGACATAGAAGCAAGGCTCGCCTAGCTTGGAGTTGGTCATGCATAGAGACAAACTGGAGAGCTCCACTGAGAGAAAGAGAGAGGAAGAAGGGAATGGAGAGGACAAAAAAGGAGTGAAGCAGAAAGAAGAGCAGTGTTTGGAAGAAGAACCAAAGAAAAACCAACACAGAGAGGAGAAATGTGGTGTGGGAGTGTTAAAAGCAAACAAGATCAAATGAACCACAGATGTGATGGATTAAAAGGTGGGAAACACCAGAAGAGAAAACGTTAAAAGAAAAGTAGAGAGCATTTTAGTTAGAATCAGTCCCATAGAAAAAGAAGGAAAGAGATAACACACCCATGGCATACATATCACATGCAAAAGATACGAGGTTCCCCATGTTTCACTATCTAATTCATCTATCAATATCTCATGTATTACAACTCTTAAAATTAAAATATTCCTATGCTATCTTACCATAATCAGGCACGTAGCCATTTCCTCTCTTGAGGACCAGGTGGATGCGATGGCCTCCTCTGCGGATCTGCTCGACAGCCTGGCTGTGGGTCATCCCGGCTGTACTGTTCCCGTTTATCTCCACAAGCTGATCGCTCACCTGCAGCCACACCATCATTTCATCACTTTACAAACTGGATCTCAGTCATTTAGATCACAGGAGTCAGAGAGATTTATCCTGTTAGAAATCCTAGAAAATAATAACTCTTAAATTTTAGTGTTTCTCATGTAATAATCATTTTATAATGCCATTGATAAATAATTAAAGTCATAAGTTCTTTTTTGACTTTATTACATTTTTCAGGAAATATCTGTCACTCAAATACATTTTAGGTAACACGTTTCATATTTAGAAGTATATATTAGATTATTTTGAGTATTCTGTTATTATTTGACCTCAGTTAGGAAGGTTCCTAACTGAGTGAAATGACCTGGAAGTATCTGTGAGGTTGTCCAACTCATCAATAGTGGGAAAGAATGAAAATAAAGCATTGGATATCAGGAAGTATACTGGAAGTAAAGCTGTCAGTGGAGAATCAGCCTCAGCAGGCGTACTGTCAATCTTTATTTTGGGGAAGGCTGCTCTACTAGCTAAGCAAAGTTGCTTCATTTATTACATCTTCCAGCACAGGATACACTGGAGTGTCCTGTATGAGAGGAAAAGAGATAATGCCATCCCACAAGTAAAAGCAGAGCATCATCTGACCATCACAACTCATTAGTGATCATCATGTAAGTAGGCTTGGTTTGTTTTTTCAACTTATTATGTAGTTGTTGCCTTGCTTGAAGCACTTTGTAACATGGCTTCAGAAAAGATATGAAAGACAGCACACTCTGCTTCCATTTCATAGGAAACAGAAGCTTTTCTTAGTTTTTCTTCAAGTTTCCTCAGAAAGGAGGACTACAATTTCTTAGGAATACCCTGACAGTCTTTGCTTTACAATCTTCACCTGTATTTTGCAAATACGTTGGTCACTGCTTGGCAGAGTTTTGATAACCACTCCTATTCCTACTTCTTCTTCTTCTTCTATTGGCCATTCATTTTTGTGAGTTTGGCTGTCTTTGAGTAAAACAACATCTCCCTCTTTCATTTTTGGTTTTTCTTGTGTGCATTGCCTGCAACATTATGGAATAGACAAATATTCCCTTTTCCATCTCTTCCAAAATGTGTCTACAAGACAGTGGACTTGCATTGCTGGGGTGAGGACTTTAGACATATCTTTTTCTGTAGTCACAGAAAATAGGTGTCTTGAATTCATGACTGCCATGACTTCAGCCATGAAGGTGCTCAAGACCTCATGCATGAGGCAAGTTTCTCCTGTCTGAACAGCATAGCATCCAAAATGCGCCAGGGCGACATTGATGAGAATCTCCCATGAAGCAAAAAACCTCCTTGGGGCATTAATAAAGCATTCAGTTGACATGGATTCAATCAGTTCGATGTGCACAGCTCTGGTTGACATATAGGTAAAGAGTACTGCCCAATACTTGCTGTCCACACTCCCTCTCAAGGTTATGATGGTCCAGGGACCAAAAATTTCAAGGCCTACATTAATGAATGGAGGCGCTGGTGTGAGTCTGTCTACTGGCAAATCTGCCAACCTCTGGTCTTGTAAACTTGCGACAAATAACACACTTGTGGATAACAGAGGACATTAGCCATTTTCCACCAATAATTCAGCATCCAGCTGTTTAGATTGCTTCCTCCATTATAGGATGTCTTTAGTGAGATACTTTTTTTATGATAGAATCTCACAAGCAGTGTGGCAATGTGATGAGCGTGTGGGATGATCAGAGGATGTTCTCTCACTTGAGAGGTCTGCAAACGATGCGCAACCTCACTCTGAGCACAGATAGCTTTGGAGGCTCAGTGAGAGGATGACAAAGCCTTCCAGAACATCATGGAAAAAGTTTATTAAAACAAGGAACACAGCTGGGTGACACCCTTACCATTTCATTCCCCGAACGATGCCTTCCAAGCAACAGGGAATTAAGTGTAACAGTAGAGTTTATGCAGAAAGTTTGACAATGACCAAGCTGAGGTGGTACCACCTCTGGAGGAAGGGAAAGCAGAGCAGATAATAGCTGTCTTCGATTCAAGTGCTGAGTGTAAAGGTGTGTCTCTAAATGATGTACTCCTCAAAGGACCAGATTTGAACAATATTCTATTGGAAGTTTTTCTGAGGTTTTGAAAAGATGCCATAGCCGCATCACCACAGATGTGCAAAAAGTGTTTTATTGATTCGCCGTCAGAGAAGACCGCAGAGACTATTTTTGTTATCTCTGGTACAAGGACAATGAGGACAACAAAAACGTGGTGAAGTACAGGGTGAAAAGTGCACGTGTTTGGAAACACTGCTGTTGCCATACCCTGCATGAGACAGCCACAGAGAAGGGTAAAAAAGAATGTGGCTCTGATGCAAGGCATTTTGTGGAGAGGCAGTTCTAAAAAATGTCTATGATAGACAGCACATTATCATTAATTAATTTTACTTCAGTAACAGATGCTGAAAGCATTTATAAAAGCAAGGGTTAAGCTAGATGATCTCTTTAGCAGACAAAGAAAATAGGAGCAGACAGGAGCAACCAATGTGATGATTTAATTTCTCTCTTGATACTGTTAACCACTATATTAATTATTTTTTAAACTCCAACCTCCATAATGAAGTGTAAAAAATATTTTTCATGAAGTTGTCCATGTTTTACATCTGGCATGAAAAAACTTGCACAGGGTAAAGTGTCTAAAAAGTTGTTGTTTTTTTTAACCACAGTGTATTTTCAACACAGCAGACAACAATGTCCAGTTTTGTGTATTTTAGTAATCCTGTGTAAGTGTAACTGGATTCTTTAAGTACCGTGCTTGTCTTTTCCTAAGTTCTCACAAATTCTCCTTCACATTTTTCCAGGGAAGAGTGTTTCTACATGGATTATTCAACTACAACCTTCGACTACACAACACTGTAAGTTTTGCTGACTTATTAAAAACAAAAAGAAAACAGAGAGAGGAACTTGAATACATTCATTATATACTGTGTAAACAAGCTTAAATGTCTGTAGCGAACAGACTCGCCTGCATTTTTTGGCTCCGTGAGGCAGGCCCTCCCTCCATCAGTCCCAGAACGTAGAGGCCCATGTTGTACTCACTTCCTCCTCGGAGGCTGAAACCGAAGCCTGAGGGGCCGCGATCCAGATCTACACTGTAATACCTAGAGTCCCGCTGGGACACAAGATTAAAGAAGTTAAGGTTAATATTATACACTGGCAGTCAAAAAGAGCCACAACAAATGTAGGAATTTCAGTGTTTATGAGGCAAACATGATTGCTGCCTTCACCTTTGGACGTGACCTCTGCCCCTTTCTGTTTCTGTGACCAGGATCATAGTCAGCAGCTTCTGGAAGGTTTGTAGAGTCTAAAAAAAATAGTGATTAAGGTTTGATTGTGAATTAAGACCCAAGCTTTACACTGGTGTTTATGTGTTTGGATGCTTTTGTCAATGCCTACAGGTGCTGGAACGCGGGACAATAGTGAGACGTAGAGTATTTCCTGCCCGGCGAAGTATCGAAGCAAGCTCCCGATGAGGCAGAGTCACCACTGAGCGTCCCTCTACCGCCTCTAAACGATCTCCAGGCCGGATCTGACCGCTCTTTGCTGCAGGACTGCCACGACGGACCGTCACAAACCGGTGGGGCAGAAGAGAAGCAGCTGAAACAGGACAAAATAAATCAGTTATTACTGCATTAAATGAGACAATAAAGTTGTGGCTGGAGCACAAGATTCCATCAAGCCTTAAAACTTTCCTCTTAACTGAAAGCTAAGAGTAATAACTGGGGTCAGAAGGAGATAAATGCAAAAGCAGAAAGATTTAGCTCATCAGTGCATGTGCCAGAAATCCTAAAACAAGCGATAATTTAACTCTGGATCGTTCTTGCCAGGGTCTGCTTTATGAATTACTTCCCACAGGAGCCTGCCTTGACCCTCCTATCCCCACTATCTCCTTGAAACACTCTCCTCTTCTCCCTCATCTTCCCATCTATCAACCTACCTCTCTATCAGCTGACACACCAGGAGCATTTTTTCGCTGTCCAACAATGTGTCTTTCCCCTCAAGAACAAACTGTCATGGAACACAATCCTTCCAGCAATATTTTTTGCAACCCAAATCTGTCAAACTGCACATAACAACAAACTTTAGATCTTTATATCCGTTTACACAGCATCAGTGATTCTTATGCTCAGCACATCTAAGATTTCCCCAAATTGTAGCTTGTCTGCATTAGTATGCCACAGGCTTACAAAACACACACACACACAGCAGTACTTTATTTTTTGTGCAAGCACCATGAAATATTTTTCTCCTCAGTGTGGGAAAATGACTCTTCTCACCCTCATCAGCTATAAGACACAGTATGAGGCTGAGGTTACAGATAATACACAAGTGTGTTGTTGAAAGTGAGGACCGGACCATTAGCTTTATGTATAATGAACTCAATTCGTCTTATCGGCTGTATGAAGAGATCACATGCAATTAAGCTAAAATGGTCAGGATGTGAGGTTGATGAGAAAAATATTGAGTAGCCTAAAAATAAATGTGCTTCCATTAATCTCCCGCACCAACTAAAAAGCTTCTTACAGTTTTTAGCTGGACAGTCTGTTTCTGTCTGCTGTATCTCTTGTTTCTCTTTTTGTATTTTAGTAAACTCCCTATTACTCTCTTCCTGACCCCTCTTTTAGGGAATGCAGAGCTTTAGTGGCAGCTGGCCCCTCTAGAGTCTTGCCAGTGGCCTTATGTAACCCATCAGGCAGCATAAACATTTTGAAACTGTTATTCAGCTGAGGTACATAACACTCAATTCTGTCTACATCCCTCCACTATAAAAATAGCATGTTTAAAGTGATTTAAAGACCAAAATGAAATGCTTAGTTAACAGATTAAAATTGTATTCATGGGGCTAGGAGTATGTCGTATGAGATGAGGTGCATGTCATATTGGAATCATGATTCAGTTACAAGGTTCAGCTTATAAATCAGAGCCCAGAGACACGAGTCCAATCTGGGCCTAATCTGGGTGACCCAGGCGGAAACAGCAATCAGGTCAAATCAAAGCCAAGGCAGCTTTGCAAATAGTCTTCTTATCATGCATAATACATCAACAGTGGCTAAACACATGAATACACATGCAACAGCGATGCTCACACGCACACAACTATTGTGCAAATGCACAAACACGTGAAGAATCATACACACAAACACAGTGACTCACATGCAAAAAGATGAGGACAGATGTACTCAGCCACAAATGCACAATCAGACACACAAGCTACACACAGATGCATCTGAACGGACTGCATTATATCGTAGTGTTTTTTCCTCTGGCTCTCCATGTTCTCCTGTCCACAGTAATCCCACTGCGGTATGCCCAGCAGCCAGCCAACCTCTGACGTGCTGCACTGATTACTGCTCAGGAGTCGAGCAGTCCCCCTCCCTGCTTCCGTAAAAAACCCTCTCTGGAGCCCAGATGAAGTGGCGAGTGCGGACATCACTACAGCAGCCTGCAGAAAACTACATGTCGGAGACCAGAGGGACAGAGGAGTGCTGGTTTTCGGCAGGATCACTCACACGGTAGTGTCTCTGCCAGTTAGTTAATGCTGAGCATCAATGCTACGACCTAACTACCATTAGAGCTGAGAACTAATAGCCTACTACCACATTTGCTCATCATGTCTTGTGCTGTTTTACACCTGGCTGAGCTAAAAAAAAAAAAAAAATCCTTTCATCAGCTGTTGCTTCAATCATCAGGCCGAATAACAGAATCAACCATATAATGTTTCTCTCGCAGCATTAGTTTGATCAACCACCTGACACCTGGAACATGTGAGCATGTGGATCTAACTTTCACACCATCAACAAACCCGACCAAGCAAACTTTAGAGTGCAACACAGTATTTAAAACTACTAACTCATCTACAAAGCTGAATGTGAAACACTGCACCAAACCAAGACCAATGTCATTTCTGCTAAACACATAACAAGAAGTGGAGCAAATAATTACGTTTGGACTCCTTCACAGTTCTCAAAGCAGACTGTAGTCTCTCCAGCATGGCTCTCTGATTAGCATGCACAGAAAAATAAATAAAAGAAAAAAAATCCGTGTCAAGCAGCTTGAAGGTGTTGAGATTCACATGCAATGGTCAACAGGAGCAAAAACACAGGTTTGCTGTCGCCTCTGTTGCTCCTCGGCGAGGGAAATGTTGGGTGTAGCATTCGAAGAGTGATGGAGAGAGCAGGAGGTACGGAGAGATAGAGAGAGAGAGGGAGAGTTTTAATCTTTTGAAAAACCCGACTGGACGCTTTTACTGCAGAGTAAAAGGGGTGTGAGAGAGAGAGAGAGAGAGAGAGAGTGGGCAGGAGCTTATGAGTGAGAGCAAGAGAGGAAGAGAAAGACAGAGATGGGAATAGCAAATTAAGAAAAAAGAGGAAAAGAGAGACAGGAGTGGCATGACAGGGGTGAAATGAAAGGGAGAATGAGGACATGATGGAGATGGGGACTTACAAGAGTGGACAGACTTTGTACTGCAGGGACAGGTGCACCTACAACCTTAATCTCACCAGGAAAACACAAATGTGTGCTCGCTTGGGCCATAAAGCAAATTGAACTGCATCAAAGTGGAACAGAGCAGCCAATACAAGACATGGGAGGCTGAGGGGGTAATACATCATTGGGATGCTGCAGCTAACCTGCTATTCATAAGCAATACACTAAAAGGTAATAAGGGGCAGGATGCGTTCACTTCCCAAACAGAACTGAAACAATGCAGCATTGTCCTGTAAGATCAAAGATATGATACTATTGATGTGATATGTGGTTTTATTAAAAGAGGTTTTTTCTAAATTCAAGTTTGCACATTCAATCAAAAAGATTGCAGGCATAAAAAAATCCATGGTTAATCATTTTAAGAAATAAATGAAAGGTAGGGCTGCTACGTTAACTTTGTTTTCTTTTAGCAAAGCAATTCAACCAGTTTCAACCTACAGTATTTTGCAGGACAATAAAAGTGGATGAAATGGTACTTTTTTTTTTATTAATAATATAAAATAGTAATTTTTTGTAGTTTTGTTGTCTTTACAGATAAATTTTTGTAGTAGCCATTACATTAACAATATAAAGTGGGCAGCATGGTGGTGCAGTAGTTTGCACTGTTGCAAACTAACAACATGTGTCAAACTCGAGGCCTGTGGGCCAAATCTGGCCTATTTGCACATTTTTGTCCAGCCCACCTATCAGTTTAGGTTCAATAAATTTTGGCCCATGCAGCTGTAGCTGTGATCTGCCAGCTTAACAACTTAAACGTATTCATTTGCAACAAAGCAATCTCCGATTTTCAAAAACATAGTTTGTCGTCTTTAGCTGTACTTGTTAGGTTTTTATGTGCAACCTGTTTCGATCCAGAAACCTCGGCTGTATGGGATATAGACATAGGATAGATCTATCCTATGTGTATTAGTACTGGCAACCTGTTCAGGGTGTTCAGGGTGAGATGGGATCATGAACTGTATACAGTCTTAAATGTTTCAATTACTTGTTTCAAGTCTCACTGAATAAAATATTAAGTTCATTTTGGTAAATATGGTCAATTTGTGCCAAATAGAAGCCAAAGCGAGCTATCCGTTAGGATGGTCCTACCATGGGATTGATAAGTTGCTACCCCAGAACCCTAAATGGATAAACATTTAATGAAACTGATGGATGAATGAATATAAAACACAACTGTATACTTTACAAATATTGAGCTTCCTGCTTCCAAGCCAAAAGTGCACTTCATGATGAACCAGTCACTTGAAAATAGGGGAGGTCAAAACTCATTTTCTTTACAATCCAAATAAAGCCAACCTGGAACCCTTTAAAAGAAAGGGTTCATGGTGCATCATGACTCATCCAGTGGCATGTGGCCATGGTGACCACTTTTTAATCTGTAATTACCTAATGGTGCTTCTGTCCACAAGGGCGTCCAAATGAGACCTGTTTCAGTGGGCATCTCACCAAATCGCTTTACTCAGCCAGAAAAGTTCAACTAATGTTGCATAATGTCCATCCAATTCTGTTTCCTTGGATTAAAAAAAATACTGTATCACACACCAAAACAAGCGAAAAGCTTTACTATATCTAAAGCATTTAACCTGATACACATGTTGTATAATATGATAAGTCACAAGATGAATTTTACCTTTACCATTCTCAACGTCCTGTGAGGCAATCACAAAGCCAAAGCCTTCTCCCGGCTTTCTCCTGAGCTCCACTTCAATTCCTCGATGCCGTCGAGTTCGTTCACCACTCTGCTTCTCCAGCACTGGGACACCAGCGGCCTCATCCTCCAGGCCCGTGTTAATCCAGTCTTTGGGCTCCATAGTCAGGGTTACCGGAATCGACTCCAAGAAACTCGTGCTCTGGATCAGCGAGGAACGTGCTGGAGAGGGAGCTATGCTCACAGAGGTCCGGAGTACTGGCAGTGCTTCTGGGAGCACAGAGGAATTGTCAGAACCAATAGGTGGAGGAGGGGGACGAAGTAGAGGTGGAGGAAGTCTCCGGATAGTGCCAGGGGAGACAGCTGAATGATAGACGCCTGATAAGGAGAAGGAGAATAAAACTGAGATGAATAAAGCCAAAGTGAATACAGTTTGTTAGTGATTCACTAAAAAGTAGAGCCTCTGATTTTAATGATTATCAGTATCACCTTATATGTTATGCACTGATATGAAAACTTTTTGTACAGCACATAATGCAGAAAAAGAGGCTTTATAAAACTTAAAAAAGGGCACTAGTGCATAGTTTGTCCAGAAGAGTGCAATGCAACACCACTGTTACTCTCAATGAGCGCAGCACATGTTGCAGAGTAGCATCACAACTACTCTGTGATGCAGGCGTTGGTAAGAAATAAAGTAAAATCTGAACATTAATCACCAAATCACTTCTTCTTAAATACAACTTCAACATAAGCATGTTCCCGACAAATTATCTTATCACTAATGTTCATCACATGTTTGTTAGCAAATTGGTCACCAGCTAGTTTGTCAGTACAGTCAGGCAGGGTATAGGAAAAAGCTAAACACAACTAATGTGAGAAAAATATTTTATCTAAGAAATGAGTGTACCTGGAGGTCTGAGCAGAAAAGTTAACCAAGAGTATTGGATAAGCCATAGAAATAGACAGCCAAAAGGAATGCATAAATGGGTAAAGCAGATATAAGCAGAATAAGTGGTTCAAACAGTTCGGTAACTGTAAATTCTAAATGGTGAGTTAAATTAAAACTTTTGAATATGAGAGGTGGTATAAATAAAAGTTCTTGAGTCTTTCTGACAGGGCTATTGGGGTATGTCAGGAGAAAGAAGTTGGCTACTGCTGATGGAGCAGATTAAAAAGTAAGCAGCAGACCAACTCCTGCTCAAGCTGAATTCCAGCAGATGGTAATGTTTTTAACTGGCTGGTGAGACGCAATGGTGGAAATCAAATTTTAAAAAAAGTCCCCATCTTTTAATCTAATGTCTTACTTGTTTATTACATTACTAAGCGGGTTATTTGAAGTTATTTAAATTTTTGTTTTGTTCAGTGTCATCCTTACATTTTCTTCTCCTTATCTGATTCAGGTTGCGTGGGGGTGCTGGAGCCTATCACTGCCCAGGGTGAGAGGTGTGTTACACCCTGGGCAGGTTGCCAATCTGTCACAGTGCTGTTCAGTATCATTTGGGCCATATTAAAAATCCCTCAATATACAACGAATGCGGATTATTTACCTCCTCTGTAAACCAGTAAGATGACCTCTCCGCGTTTGGCGTGCTCCTGGATAATTGTTTGTACCTGTAAACAAACATAAAAGTGTATTATGTTTAATCTTGAGATTGTTTGCTTATTTTTGATCATGCAAATTTACTTAAGGTCAATTCTGGTGATTGGAAAGTTTAAATCCAGTGATTCAAACTTGAGGGTAGTGAGAAAAAAAACAAAAAACAAAACACATGAGACATTGCTTCTAATTAATCAAAAAAGTAAAAACCACTGTTTTTTACTCAGTCTATCAACAATGAATTGAGTTTAGTTCATGTTCTGTCTTCCTAGTTTTGCTCTCATTGTTCCTGTATTACCTGTTTGAAGCTAAGGCTCTGGACATCAGCTCCATTGATTTTGACAATAGCATCCCCTGGCTGCAGGGAGTTGCACTGCTTCCTGTCCCAGACCCTCTTCACTACGGTCATACTGCCTCCCGGACCACCAGCCGTCATGCTGAAGCCGAGGCCTCTGTCTCCTTCAGTCTGGGCCAAGGCCACTGGCACCAGCTCCCCTCCACTGAAAGTTCCAAGTCCACTGCCTACACTCATTGCCCCAGGAGAGGACATGCTGCTGGGACTTGCAGTGGGGCTGGTGTTGCCCTGGAATCCATTAAAGCCACGATGTTGCGGGCTGTCTGGGGTTAAAGGAGGTCTTAGATGGGAGGTCTGTGGTCTGAATAGTTGGGGGTGAGTGCTGCGGGGGCCCCCGGGGGAAGAGGAGGGCCTCCCCGGGGACTGAAGTAGGGGCAGCCGGGACCCCGACAGTGTGCAGGTGGACAGGTCACTCTCAGACGACTTGGATGTTCCATAACGTAAAGCATGACGAGGTGTCGAGAGTGAGTTATTGTTGTGATTACGGATCATTGATGCCCTGATGAGGAAGAGGAAGGTGAGTTAAAAATCAATACTAAATACCTCTTTGCTTTGAGAGACAGTCTAATATTAAATATGCCTGCAGTCTGCCATTTAGTTTTACAAATAATGTCCATTTTCTAAATCTACTGTTTTGCCACACCACAACTATTCACATAGATTAACAATCCAGCAAATCGCATTCACATTTCAGAAGCTGAAACCATCTGACATTTGGTAGTTTTGCTTAAAAATAACAACCGTTTATCAAAATTGTTTCAAAATACTTCCCTTTTCTCGACTGGTGCAATGATTAACTGACTGATCGTTGTTGCTTTAGAACTGATAAGTGAACAAATCTGAAAGTAACATTAGATCATGCCTGGCCTGCAGGCTATTACAGATGAAAAATACACTATATTGCCAAAAGTATTTGTTCATCTGCCGTTCATCAGGTTTAGGAGTGTTTATGGGAATTTTTGACCTTTCTTCCAGAAGCACATTTGTGAGGTCAGACACTGATGTTGGACAAGAAGGCCTGGCTCACAGTGTCCGCTCTAATTCATCCCAAAGGTGTTCTATCGGGTTGAGGTCAGGACTCTGTGCAGGCCAGTCAAGTTCTTCCACACCAAACTCACTCATCCATGTCTTTATGGACCTTGCTTTGTGCACTGGTGCGCAGTCATGTTGGAACAGGAAGGGGCCATCCCCAAACTGTTCCCACAAAGTTGGGAGCATGAAATTGTCCAAAATGTCTTGGTATGCTGAAGCATTAAGAGTTCCTTTCACTGGAACTAAGGGGCTGAGCCCAACTCCTGAAAAACAACCCCACACCATAATCCCCCCTCCACCAAACTTTACACTTGGCACAATGCAGTCAGACAAGTACCGTTCTCTCGGCAACCGCCAAACCCAGACTCATCCAGCAGATTGCCAGAAGGAGAAGCATGATTTGTCACTCCAGAGAACACGTCTCCATTGCTCTAGAGTCCAGAGCGCTGCACTGCACTGCACTGCACCCGACACTGCATTCCGCTTGGTGATGTAAGGCTTGGATGCAGCTGCTCGGCCATGGAAACCCATTCCATGAAGCTCTCTACGCACTGTTCTTGAGCTAATCTGAAGGCCACA
>VUQS01022550.1:4785-21826 GCA_015108495.1 Heterochromis multidens | reverse complement strand
GGCAGTAATATGCCTTTTTGATGTCAGAGAAGAATGACCAGACTGCTTCAAGCTGATATGAAGGCAACAGAAACTCAAATAACCACTTGTTACAACCAAGGTATGCAGAAGAGCATCTCATAACACACAACATGTCAAACCTTAAAGCAGATTTGTGCCAGTAGCAGAAGACTTAGCTTTTATTAGCTGCACTCCTGTCAGTTAAGAACAGGAAACTCAGGGTACAATTCACATGGGTTTACCAAAATTGGACAGTAGATTTGAAAAATGTTGCCTGGTTTGATGAGTCTCAATTTCTGTTATGACATTTGGATGCTAGAGTCATCATTTGGCATAAACAATATGAAAAAATTGATCCATCCTGTCTTGTATCAATGGTTGGTGTGGGGGATATTTTCTTGGCACACTTTGGGCCTGTTGTTACCAACTGAGCATTGTTTAAATGTCAAAGCCTACCTGAGTTTTGTTGTGGCTGCTTCCAACAGGATAATGAACCATGTCACAAAGCTCAAATCATCTCAAACTGTTTTCTTGAACATGACAATGAGTTCACTGTACTCGACTTCCACAGTCACCAGAAGTCAATCCAATAGAACACTTTTGGGATGTGGGGGATTGGGAGATTCACATCATGGATGTGCAGCCAACAAATCTGCAACAACTGCGTAATCCTTGTTGAATCTATGCCATGAAGAATTAAGATAGTTCTGAAAGGCAAAAGGGGGTCCAACCTGGTACTAACAAGGTGTACCTGATGAGCTTAACATTAATCAAGTGCTGAAAGTGCCTAAACATAAAAATAAAAATTGAAATAATGCTGTAGCTTCTAAGATACTGCAGTGGAAGAATGAATGAATTACATTGTGAAACATTCAGCATCAAAATTATTTGTACATTATATGTTCAAATTTAAAGAAATATTAAGTTTAAAAATCCTTAAGAACCATCTTCAGCCACCAGACATGAAGGGAACCCTTCAACAGGTATTATCTCAGATTAATGCACTCATAGTTAATATTAAAAGACTGGGATAGTGATTTAAAAAAAACAAAACAAAACAAAACAAAAAAAAACTCCCTTCTGGATGAGCCCTGTCGTTTTCTCACAAAAACTGTTCCTGAGAGTCTTTTTAAAAACAGGCTCCATTTAAGCAGCCCTCTGACTTCTTTGAGCCCCAGGACTGTGCCCAGGGGCTGTACCTGAGGCCTGTTTAGTAATCCATGCACGAATTTGATTAAATTCTCTGCTGTGCTCTGTGTTCATTTATAGCTCTCTCTCAAACTGACTGGAGACAGCAGTCTGATAGAAAAATATTTTAAAGGTTTAAAAAACTAAAACTTTCTTTTTTTAATGAGGACCAGCAGATAGACAAAGTATCTTTCATTCTTGCTAATGAACTTGTGGGGATCTCTGGATGCATTTGTCCATTTGTCTCATTTTTACAAAGCATCCTTTTCCAGTTTTCAGAAGACACTATTTTAATGCCTGTCCTTTGCTACTTGAAATAATAAATTTTCCTTCTTTACAAAACTGAATACTAGAAACAGAAATAGTCAAAGATGGTTAAAGAGACATCAGTTTCTGTATATTTGGTCAATATTGTGAGAGATAATTATATGTTTATATGTTCCAAATGATTAAACAGGTGTGAGAAAACATGCATTATAGCAATACTCAAATATACAGCCACCTGCCTAATATTGTGTAGGTCCCTTTCATGTTGCCAAAGCAGCTCTGAGCCGTCACGTTAAGGTCACAGGACAATTGTGGGTGTCATATGGTGCCTGGCATCACTCACTGGCAGCATATCCTTTGGGTTGGGAGATTGGGCCTCCATGGATCAGTTTTGTTCCAGCACATCTTGTGGCAGCCCAATTAGACTGCAATCTGGGGTCAACAGCTTGACTGTCTGTGGTCCTCTAGTCCCTGAGTAGTTTTTCAGGTGTGATAGGATGCACAGTACTGTGCAAAATTCTTGAGCGACCCCTCATTTCTCTATCTTTTGCTTCCAAGGAGCCAGACTTTCTTGTAATTCTTTAAAGTGGTCTTGAACAATAGTTCTCCAGGTTTTCTGAAGGTCTTTCAAATGTTTTCTTTGGACATTGGCTACTTTTTCACTAATTTTTAGTCCAGTCCTTGTACCTGACCATTTTCATAAGAATTTTTTTTTTGTTTGTTTAACACTTACCTATGAATCATTCAAGCATAAAAAGGCACCTAAAGGGATTAACCTTTACAAACAACTTAGTAAAGAACCAATATTAAATTGTATCTTTAGGCAATTGTTACTAGCAGCCTGTCACAAAAACAAAGGAATTTGTTCCTATTTTTTTAGCTGAACCTATGAAAAATGCCAAAGATAACAGTTTGAAAGGTATAAAATAGTATTTTTGCACCAACAACATGATTCCCAAAGAGCTGAAAACATAGCATATGTCAGCATGGTGTGCAGTGTGTCCTTTTAGGAATTTAGGAAACTGGACAAGTGGAGAACAAAATAAGTGGCAGGCCTAAAAAACTTAATATAGCAGATGAGCAGTATCTGAAAATCATGTCTTTAATAAATAGGAAACAATCCAGCAAACACCTGACACAGGATCTGAGAGATGCATCTGGACCTTCAGTTGATCCATCTATTGTTCACCGAAGTCTCATCAGAAATGGTCTCACTGGAAGGGTGGTTGTCAGGAGGCCATTTTTAAGGAAGGGAAATAGGGAGAAAAGGCTGAAGTACACCAAATTACACAAGAACTGGACTTCCATAAGACTACTCTTATAGAGTGATGAATCTATAACGCTTAATCAATATGTAGAGAGGAGGTCAGGAGAAAGGTACAACAGTGAGTGTCTACAGCCATCTGTAAAACATGGTGGAGGCTCTGTTATGGTTTGGGGTTTCAGCCACTGGTGTTGGGGATCTTGTCAAAACACAATCCAACATGCAATACCATCTGGAAAGCATCTGATTGGAAACAGCTTCATTTTTTAGCATGACAATGATCTCAAACACACTGCTAATGCAGTGAAAACATACCTGGATAGAAAAATCATGCAGTGGAACACTATTAGTCATGGATTTGCCTCCCCAGAGCCTGGACCTCACAGTGACTGCATTATTCATTGAAAGAAGTGCTTTGGAATGTCTTTCAAGAAGCCTGGAGAACTATTCCTGAAGACTACTTAAAGAAATGATAAGAAAGCGTGCCTAAGAGTTCAGCCTGTGTTGAAGAATAAAGGTGGTCATAACAAATATTGACTTTTAAGCTTGTCAGGATTGTACAAGCTCTGCTTTTTTCCTAATATACTGCCACCCATGTTTGCATGTTTCAATGAATCGCTGCACAGCAAAATATACAGAAATGAGGGGTGGCTCAAGACTCTAGCACAGTACTATATTCCTACTGGGTAGGACTGCTGCCTTCTGAGTGGCGGGTGCTTTGTCTATAACAGTGTTTAGGTGGCCAGTGCATATCAAAGAAAGATCTAGATGAGAACCCAGTCAAGCAGTGCATTACAACAAGATGATCAATGGTAATTACTTCACCTGCCAGTAGATTTAAAGTTGCTAAAGTTGTTTGAGGATTTGAGTGATGTAAGCACTTCAAAAGGTTAAATGTAATATGGAACATAAATCATACTTTTGACTTAAAATGATTGCTTGTTATATTTGAATTGCCTAAGATAACTGCTCTGTTAATTGCTACTGGAAAAACAGAATTCCAATTGTGCCGACATAATTAATTTTTTTCTGCAGTTAAAGTACGTGGACAGAATTAAAATGTCTTAATGATTCAATGTAGCTTTTTCATTTAGCTCTGAAGCACTAGTTAATTGCTGTACCTGCTAAGCTCACTGTGCCACATTAAAAAAAGATTTAGATAATGGCATTCTGCTAAAATGAGACAGACTACAGTGGCTATGATGGACATAATGCTGAATTAAGTTTATTGCTTCACTTCACTTAAGCGGTTTTATTTTGACATCAGTGCTTTCCTTGGTTCCTATTCAGTATCTACACATACTAGAAATGTGTGCAAATGTATAAGCATCTCAAATGGCATCATTTGACATTACCACAGGGTCCAGTTGTGAGGTCATGTGTCAAGAAACAGTGGAATCACTCAGCTGCATGGAAGAATTAAAAGTCTTTTTTTTTTTCAGTCTGATTTCATCCTATTATATCAGCTGATGAGGGAGTCTTAACAGTGAAGCTTTTTTTCTGTGCCCCTTAACTTAGAAGTGTGGTGTAAGGCCACTGCATCTATTTCATTTCATTAGGAAATAGAAATGTTTAAAACAAATGCCAATTAAATTTTGTTTTAAATCAATTTTAGCTCACTGATGTATAATAGGATATAATTTAAATGCCATCTTTTGATGATTGTGACCGTTTTACGTCCATTTATTAAGTGATTTTACTTCAAAATATCAGCAGCCAACTTATTACAAAACACATCCAGCCTAATTCAGTGCAGCCATCTGACTAATTTCAGCTAGACTGACCTCCAGCTGCTAAAAGCACAACATTTTTGTAAACTGGCTTGAGAAGGGTTGCTATGTTTAACAAGTTGCACGTCTCTGTGTTAAATTGATGATTGGTTAGCCTAGCATAAAGGGTAGGGGCTCAAAGAAACAGTTAGCTAGCCCAGCTCTACCCAAAGGCAAGAAACTGTACCAACCAACAGCTAGAAAAGTAGCGCATTAAATTAACTAGTTGTATCTCGTTGTCACTGTGAGTTTACCAGTTTCTGCACAGGTTCCTGTTCTCCAAATTTAAGATAAGTTAAGCCTAAACCAATCTTCGGGTTGTAGCTTTATATTAGTAGCAATGTAATACAATGAAAACAGTTACTCATAGTGATTACTCTCTTGGTTTTATTAAACTTTCCAAGCGCCATTTTTGGCAGAAGCAGGCAGTTGTTGTCAGAGAGAATGACTAAAAGCACTGTTTATTACCTGTTCAGCACCAAGCATTAGAGAAAGAATGTTAATGGAGGCCAAAATAGGACCACAAAGAGGGTGAATGCTGGAGTTACATTTGCAAGGAAGAAAGGAATACCGTACTATTTGTATATTTTTAAATTCACAAGATGCTCCAGGTTTGTTTGCAGCATGTGTAATTGAAGCTGGCTTAAGTTAGTGTGAAGGGAGAAGTAATGACTTCAACTGAGCATCTCAATATTACAAACCTTATATGAAGCATGACCCACATTGACATTTTCTTGTTTATTGTGTCAGCCTGCTTGAAAAATGACCTCTAGGTAAAAGCTGCAATGATCTAGACCAGACCCACAGCAGAGATGAATATATCTGATGAATCCTCCTACCAAGAGGAGGTGCTGCTAGGTAACTCTACCTGGGGCTACTCCTACTATCATCAAAACTACACCCTAATCCCTCCACTACCAGAGAAGGCCAGCACCTCCAAATCTGCAGCATGCGAGCAGGTCCACATTGCTGTTGAGGTCTGTATGGGTGTGTGTATGTTTGTAGATTAATTTATTTATCTTGTAACCTCTTGTTGAATACCACTACCCTGACTTTCTCTCTACTAGTCTGTATTTTTGCTCTTTTATCCTCAGGTCTTTCTGATCCTGGGTATCATCTCGCTGCTGGAGAACATTCTGGTCATCACAGCCATAGTGAAGAATAAGAACCTACACTCCCCCATGTACTTCTTTGTCTGCAGGTAAACTCTCTAGTGGTTTAAGACATAACGTGCAAAATAACATAATAATGTACCAGGACCACCCAAAACCATTTTAATAAAGTGAGCTTCCCAGGCGTAACATGTTTACCACAGTAAAGATTTTGCTAAGCAGCAGTTTATTAAAATATGCTTTTATCATTCAGTGCTTACTCTCTGTCTTGGTATTATAGCCATTCCCCAGGGCAAAATGCATTATGGGTCCCAAGTGAAACCTTGTTTCACTCTTGTCTATGTATTGCTGTAATTGGAAAAATTTAGGATTAGACTACATCGTGATGTAGGCATTATAATTGGATAATAATGCATGCCTCCCCTCAAGGCCCATATTATTTCAGTTTATATTGTTATTTTCAAGCACTTCTGGCCCTCATCAAATGACCATACCAAAGCTGAATCCACACAGGGAGCATTTTGCAGGAATGTGGCGACCAGGAACCATAGAAGACCAATAAAATTTTGCGACTTTAAACAAGTACGGGTGAAAAAGAAACCATTAAAACAAAACTTTTCTCAACTTTGAGGCAGGTGATTGAAGCAACTATCAGTGAGAGTGCAGGATACAGTTGATTGACATGTGACCTGGTAGCAAATACATTTAAGGGTTACCTAGGCAACCAGAACCTGGAATATCCCCTAGCAACCAACTGTCAGCTTCAACGCAATGTGTGACAAGTGAATAGCTCCCTGTGTGGACACAGTTTAGGTAACTGCCACACACTGAACCAAGAGCCTTTTGGATAGTCTGTATTAATGTAATTAATAGAGATGAACCGTTTATTGAATGGAGATTTGTCATTAGTCATTCCTCTAGCCTTGGGGTCCTATTAATTATGTTCATAAATTATGTTCAGAAAGGTGTTATTTTTTATCCTGATTTGTCCTTTGTTGCACAAATCACTAAAGTGGTGCAGTCCTGCTTTGCACAACTGAGACAGCTGTCTAGGATTGAATTATTTCCTTCCCTTCTGACTTAGAAAAGGTAACTGATGCTTTTATCACCTATAGAATTTAATATTGTAATGCACTTTACCCTGGTCCAAAGGCTATAGCTGATATTGCCCAGCTTTAAACACATACTAAGAGAAACATCCACAATATACCAATCCCTGGTGCCCTTCACTGGCTAACTGTGAGTTTTTATTGAGAATAGTCTGGCTCCTGCTTGCCCTATGAGCCCAATGGCTGCTTAAGATCGTCAGGCAGGGCAGTGTTAAAGGTTCATGAATAAAGGTTCTGGAATTGTCATGAAAGGTTACTGGGCCTTTGTTGTCCAGGCCCCTCAGCTGTGGAACTCCCTGGCAGGAGATGTCAAGCAAGCTATTCTGCGAGTCTTTTTTAAAGTGCAAGCAAGGAGAAAGCAAGAAAGCAAGGAAGCAAGCAAACAAGCAAGAAAGCATAAAAAGCAATTAAGCTGGCTTACAGGCTCAGGTAGCAGTAAGTTTTGTTTTGTAGAAGTGGGACTTCAAGGTGACAGTTGCTACTGGAGTATGCTTCTATGTGATTGTAGAAGGGAATTCTGTGCCAGAATTCAAAGAAATAATGAGTTTCAGTTTCCAAACCTTCCCCTTAATGCACATCCTGAAGTAATAAAAGACCTGAATCCCAACCGCTTCGTGTAATAGAATTTAAAAAAAAGGACTTTACTTTTGTCTGAGGTGGAAAAGTTGGCTTGTTTGTAAAAGATGAACAGTTGAAGATAATTGCTTATCTTGAGCTTGGCGGAATCAGATTTCGAATATAATCCAATGTGAAATCTAATTATTCTTTCCACTTACAAAAATGTCATGCAGTAAGTCTTGCCAGAGGAAACGTGTGAACTCTTGAAACTGACATAAATATTTTATCCTGATTACAAATGAATAAATGCCCCTTGTAAGACTAGAGTTACAAAAGAGGCTTTTTGATCTTATAATCTTGTACCCTGCTCAGACTAATCATTAGGTAATTGCAGATTATTTAAACACCTTCTTTCTTTAAATATATCTTCAATCAATACAGATCTGTGGACTTACAAAACATGGCATACATTTGGGGCAGCTGTCATGTCAAAATGAAGTCACACTTTTGATGACCCTACTGTATAAATTTGAAAAATACTTGGATGTCTGTTTTGACATCAACACAAATTTCTCTTGACTTTCTTTGGATCTGCCTTCTGATTTGAAAGACTTAATCCTCTTACTAAGACAGAAGCAAATGTGTCTCAGCTAGTGCCAGCAGAGTTTGAGACAAGGCACACATTCAGCTGAGTCTTTCAATTTGTGGTAAGCTATGTAGCGCTTCTGTTGATGTTGTTCTGAATGACTCTCAGGGAGTAACAGTGAGGTAGCGAGAGTTACTGTAGGATAACACTATTGTTATCTTTTATTTGAAAATGCCTTCTGATTCTTGGGGAAGAAATAAATAAATTCCTACATAATTTGTTGTTTTCCTTCTCTCTATAGGTATGTTGTAACTAGTTGGTGAGTCAGTCCATGATGTTGATCATAATATAATATGCTGCCCTAGTAACCAAGACAATAGAGGAAAAGCCTATTGCTTCCTGTGGCCTGTAATTTTAACACATTACATGCCACCTCCACACAACGTGGTGTTAAGAGCTTGTTCTTATTTAACATATATTTTTGTGAGAGTGGGCTGTCATTTTCTATGGCACTTGAACAAATTGCTTTGCAAGCAGGGTTCAAATAGAAGAACTTATTCTTGTATTTTCATAAATCCTCCTTTGTATATGGCAATCACCAAAATGGCACCAAAAGCATGGAAAAACATCTTAAGCTACATGTTTTAAACAACACTTTTGCTGGGCTAGAAGCTTTTACTCATTATACGAATCATTTGACCAGTCATTACATGATCATGGCATGGGGACCAGTTATGACTATTGTCCTTAACACTGTTGAAAATCCAGAAGATTAACCAAGAGCCAGATTGTTGACTTGGTCTGAGATACCTCTCAAATAACATGCCAACCAAAACTAGAGTTTTCCCTGACTCCAAAATTAGTCCAGGGTAAACAATTCAGAGTAAAAATCAAGTTTTGAGTGGTATATCTACAGTGTCGTGAAGAAGTATTTGCCACCTTCCTGATTCATTTTTTTTATAGCTTTGTTCCCTTAATAAATAAAACTTTTCATTTAAAAAATATATTTTGTATTTACTTGGGTTATCTTTATCTAATATTGAAATTTATTTGATGATCTGAAGCATTTAAGTTTGACAAATGTGCAAAAAACAAAGAAATCAAGACGGAGGCAAATTCTTTTTTAAGGCACTGTACAGAATGACGTCACCAAAGAAGGTACTGGCTTGCTTTAATGATGACAAGCCCACAGTGACGAATAAAAGTGGGTGGAAAATGTGCAAATGTGTTGCTTGCAGGAATCTTCATTTTAAGATGAATGATAACAAATGAAGAGAGAGCATGCTAAAATGCCACTTCTGGTGGGGAAAGAGCCTGGAGAAGGAGCCTGAGATAGTGCTTGAGGTTGAGGCTAGATATACCCAGGCTCACCTGAACCCATGGCACGGGCTCTGTAACGAGTCTCCTGGAGAGGGGCTGGACTCTCTTCCAATCTGGAGTTGCCGTTGGTGAGAGGCGGTGGACAGGGGTGAGTATACTCATGTTTTCCTTGGTGGACAAGAGGGTTGTTTCCCCACACCTTTGGGTTGGGGAATGGGTCCTGACTGTAGTTTGTGCTTATGTGCCTAATGACAGTTCAGAGTACCCAGGCTTTTTGGAGAGCATCTGGGTAGTCCATTGTCCCAAGATACTGGGGGACTTCAATGCTCACATGGGCAGTGACAGTGAGACCTGGAGGGGTGTGACTGGGAGGAATGGCCTACCCAATCTGAACCCAGGTGGTGTTCTGTTATTGAACTTCTGTGTCAACCACAGTTTGTCCATAATGAACACCATGTTCAAGCAAAAGGGTGTGTTTGACTGAACGTGGCAACATGACACCCTAGGTCGCAGGTCGATGATCAATTTTGTAATTGTATTGTTAGATCTTCAACAACATCTTGGACACTCAGGCAAAGAGAGCAGCTGAGTGGATCAGGTGGAGGGGGAGGATGCTGGACATGCCTGGTGTCCTAAACGTATAGTGAGGGTATACTGGCAGAGGTCCCGGTCCATGAGTTCTTCATTTCCCATCTCAATCAGAACTCTGAAAGCACTCCGAGTGAAGCTGGGACATTCAGCCAGAATGGACCATGTTCTGCACGAGTTGGCTGTAGAGAGCTGTGGCTGCAAGATGGTTGGTGCCTGTTGTGGCAGTAATCAGGTGAAGGCCAAGTTGCAGTCCTATTGGGCTTGGTTAGCTCGTGGGACTCCAGACGGAACTAACAGACCAAGCGGAGTGTGGCTCTGGCAGTAGCTGAAGCAAAAATGTGACACTTTCTGTCAGCCTCAAAATGATTCTGGCAAACTGTCGGGTGATTCAAGAGTGGAAAGTGCTGCTCTATTCACAGTGTGTATGGGGATGAAGTGCTGCTAACTTCAACTGAAGATAGGTCAGGCACCACCAGTTTTACTGTTTCAACCATTTTTGCTGGGAAAAAACACCAAAATTTAGATGTAAATATACATAAATTGCATACATGTGTTGTTTATTCTTAAGAAGCTCTCAAAATAGTAGTATTATTTCGTATTAAAATACTAAAGACTCATGCATTTGCTTTCTTTAATGTAATAATGTAAATAACATTGATTTATAAGAGAGGGTGTGGCTGGATCAGTATTGTATTTGGAAAGAGCATCAAGTGTCTGTCTGTCTACAGTGCAGTTTTTGCCGCCGTACCATGACCACTTTTAACTGGGGAGATAAGAGATAAGATGTTTCAACCATCGTTGCTGGGCTGTGGTGCATATATAAAGGCTGTGAGTACATATGACTGTCAAAGCATTGCCTCAGCCGCACCTCCGGAGAATGTAAAAGACTGTACTTAGGCATTAAATCAATTAATTGGTTTTCCCAGTGTGACTGTGTGAGGAAAGTGTTTACACAACAGGAAGGCCAGTGCAGCTATTCTGCTGGCTCCTGGATACACAAGGAGAAAGTACATATAGGAGCATTTATTTGAACATTTATTTGTGGGATAAAAGATTGTATGAAGTATTCTGTTTGTTGCAGTTTGGCAGTAGCAGACATGCTGGTGAGTGTGTCCAACGCCTGGGAGACTATCATAATTTACCTCCTCAACAACAGACAGCTGGTGGTGGAGGACCACTTCATCAGGCAGATGGACAACATGGTTGACTCCATGATCTGCATCTCTGTTGTTGCATCCATGTGCAGCCTGCTGGCCATTGCTGTGGACAGGTAATGATGGAAGGGAGTGTTAGCAAAAATATATAATTTTTTCTGCTATTGTTTCTTGATTATTTCTCTTTTAAATTTTTTTTTAGGGGAACTGAGGTTTTAATTAAATACTCTAGTCACAATTAATCCTCATCCCCCAGCCTAACATCACCACCCCCAGTTTCCTAATGATGTTCTTGAACACAACTGACGTGACAAGAAAGGGCCCTGTAATTTTGTGATAAATACCAGGAAAATTGAGCCAATGCTTATTTGGCACTCCTTCAGTTAATTCCAATGAATGAATTTGAAAATCTTAGTTTAGCAGATCTGTAGCTGAACATTAAAGTCTTTTTTTGTCCTACTGTGTGGATGAATGAAATTTTGGGGGGGATGTGTAATCCAGCAATTATGCAGTTATTTTTTTTCTTTTAATTGAGATTTTATTTCTTCATTTCCAGCTTCTTTCTCTGATACACACAACAAATTTAGTCTATTCATCACGGGGATCACTGCTTATTAGAATGTGTCTGTGTGAGTGTTAAGACAGAAAGCAAATTTTTATTTACTTTGTTGGCATGAATTTCACTGCTGACAGGAAGTCTAGTCTCAAACAGAAAACTTAGAAAATGTATGTCTTTCTCTTATCTCCTTCATTCTTTTCTTATTTCTTTTGTATGCTTGTGAAGAATGTTTATAAATCCCTGAAATTTGCATATATGTTGACCTTCACCGATTTCTACGGCCTTTGTATGCTGAAAAAAATTAATCTGTTGATGTCATCTGACCTTGATCTCAACTTGAAGACTGAATATTTAACAGTAAAACTGCATTATTAAACTCTGGATATTTTATAGGGAGGGTTGGCCCAATCGTAATTGGAATTTCTTGATCTCTTCTGCTTTAATTTTGACCATACTTTTTCAAAAAGGTCCATCTCAAATCTCCCAGTTTGGTGGGATTTCAAAAAAAATAAAAATAAATAAATAATGGGGAAAACATCTGTCATAGGGCAAGAGGCAGGGTCCATCCTAGAGGTCCACAGTCTATCACAGGGCTAACATGGAGAGACAACCATTCACACCAATGGCAAATTTAGAATCACTAATTAACCTAACATTCAAGTCTTTGAACTATCGGTGGAAACCATGCAGGCGCATGGAGCACCACTGTGCTGCTCTAAGCACATGTGTTGTTTATTCTTAAGAAGCTCTCAAAATAGGGAACATATTCTTTTTGAAAACTGCAGAAATCACAAACTAACAATATTCAAACCATTTGGTGCTCGTCCTCCATCAGGCCTTTCTGATTGCATACAGATACACATATAACAATGTACAGCTTTTTTAAAATAAACTTTATTTGAACAGGTTTCGTTGTACTAATTTTTAAATAGGAGTTTTCCTCCTTTACCAATTTTCCATCCATCCATTTTCTTAGCTGCTTATCCAATACAGGGTAGCAGGGGAGCTGGCGCCTATTCCAGGGGTAATAGGACAAGAGGGAGGGTACACCCTGGACAGGTCACCAGTCTATTGCAGGGTGAACACAGAGAGGCAGACAGCCATTCACAGTTACATCCAGTTTATAATCACCAATTAAAGTAACAAGGACTGTTGGTTGAAGCTAGAGTACCCAGAGAGAATCCATGCAGGCACAGGGAGAACATGCAGACTCCATGCAGAGAGGCCACAACCAGCCGGCGGATATGACAACATTTCCAGTCATGCAGAATTTTGTTTTTATTTTAAAAATTACATTTTTTAATTTTCTTTTTTTAAAAAAAGATTTTGAATTTATATTTCATATTTGTGAATATGGTTGGCGGTTAATCAATTGTTGATTAAATAATGAACGTAGAACAAATGGAATATTTAGGGGTTTTTTCGACAGACATTGTAATATTTCATCCATAGACATTTAAATTAGTTAAATCTAACTCTTCCTAACATATAGGAATTCCTTGTGTTTGCACTGCCATGCTTGCTGTCCCTTAGAGTACTGGAGTATGTATATAAGTGCGAACATTGCATACTGTATGATGATCTATGCCCTGGGTTTGTTTGGAAGAGGCAGACTCAGGTCCACATTAGGCTGACTCCAGCCCAGTATATGGATCAGGTATAAATACATGCTGTACAAAAATCAGGAAGCTTTTGACAATATAATATCATTAATCAAATCTCACTTTTCCCCAACACACCTGTCCATAAATAATCACTTTGGTATCTCAGTGACATTTAATGTTTACTACATTGTGCCTATAAACACATATAAATTAAATTCATGCAAGAGGTTGCAACAGAGCCACTGAATATCAAAAACCCACCTTTCTATGTATAAAAGTGTGGCATGGGTGATCAACAACTTAAAGTTGCCTAACATTATCCCTATAGAATATTGAATGTCTCATGAAAACCAGGAAAAAGAACAAATATCACACTGGAGTTCATGTGACCTGCAGTCTGGTTCCCTCTCAGTGACAAAGCCTTTGTATTCAGCACACACATATGTTCCCTTGTGTTGAAATTTCAAAGTCTTTGCCTTCAATAGTTTTTGCAATTCTTCAGTGGGTAATAAAAGTTGATATAATATTAGAGGTTACTGAGGTGACATCAGAAATCAATATATTTTATTATCTATAGGTACGTCACTATCTTCTATGCATTGAGGTACCACAACATCATGACGGTGAGAAGAGCTGGCTGTATCATCGGGGGAATCTGGACCTTCTGCACTGGATGCGGAATTGTCTTCATCATCTACTCAGATTCCACTCCTGTGATCATCTGCCTAATCTCTATGTTTTTTGCCATGCTGCTCATCATGGCCTCCCTCTATAGTCACATGTTCATGCTTGCTCGCTCGCACGTGAAGCGCATTGCTGCCCTGCCCGGCTACAACTCCATCCATCAGCGCACCAGCATGAAGGGGGCTATCACGCTGACCATCCTCCTGGGGATCTTCATCGTCTGCTGGGCTCCCTTCTTCCTCCACCTCATCCTGATGATCTCTTGCCCACGGAACCTCTACTGCGTGTGCTTCATGTCCCACTTCAACATGTACCTCATCCTCATCATGTGCAACTCAGTGATTGACCCGCTGATCTATGCCTTCAGGAGTCAGGAGATGAGGAAGACTTTTAAGGAGATCATCTGCTGTTACAGCCTGAGAAATGTCTGCACGAACATCTGCGCTCTGACTGGTAAGTACTGAGAAATACAGAAGACCAATGAAAGGATGGGTATAATGAACTGACCGAATCTGACACTGGAACAGAAATACTACTACTTGAGGACTGGTTCACTGCACTTTTCAGCTAGTACAGTGTACCATCAAATACATTTTTTGCATTTTGTTCAGCAACTACTGAAAAGTATAAGCTGGAAAGGGGACTGGAACATTAAGTTATCTCCTAATGCATTCGCCATATACACAAAAAGGCGAGTTTACTAGATGCATTATTTTAACACTTATTTAGGATCATCTAAAGTCATGATTCATAGTAATGTGCGTCACACAAAACTGTTTGTGGCCTGCTTTTCATTCTCCCTGACATTTCTTTTATCTTTTTTTTCTTTAGCCTCCTTTTTTAATCAGCAAGATTATTATTCTCTGCTGCCAGAATATGGCTGATGCAGTAGCTAAATGGATGGACAGGATATTTTCTTTTCACTTTTTTCACTAGTAAAGGCTGCAAGAGTGCTCATATACTGGCTTTAAATTACACAATGTACCCTTTGTTAATTTAGAGGACTGGGTGTACTTACTTGGAGATTAACCTTACATGCATAAATGAAAAAAGGTAGTGAAGTCAGCAAAAGTTGGGGAAAGTTTCATAGGAATTATCCACATTTATATGATACTGTTTGCTGCTGCTCCTGCTGTTTCTTTCTGGGGTTTTTTTGTTTTTTTTTTTCCAGCCGTGACTGCAACTTCAAACAGGGAATGACAGCAATTTTACACATCAAAGTCTGTTTCTCAGCTTTGGAGAGTACTACTTCAGTTATGAAACAGGTAGTATCTAGCCTTTTAGTGTCTGCATAAGGAGCTTCAGAGTCCCTGCATACTTTCCATTCATCCATCCATCCATCCATCCATCCATTTTCTTAACTGCTTAGTGTTTTTTTTTTAACAAATTCAAAATGAGAGCTTTTTAAGACCTTTAAGCTTTAAACTGAGAAAATGTAACATTCTCTTCAGATTATGTTGAATACTTTTCCAGTATTGAATGTAAAGTCACAAATAAAACAGGCAAAATTCAACATTTGAATTAATTGAAATGTTGAATGTAATACTCAAAAACCCTTTACACCTCTTTTACAGAATGAAAGTAGTTGTTTATAGTCCTTTGCCAAATGTGTTTAAGATGCTAAATGATTATTTTGAAACAAGGGGGTCAGAGAAAAAGAGTAGTACGTCATCAGCATAGAGAGCTGTTGGTTAGATTGTTCTATTCTGAAGGCACTTCTGTCTGTATTTAGCTTCATTCATGGGTGTTCCGTCAGGGCAAGCAATGTCCTGTTAACAAAGATGGACCTTGACAAGCTTAGAGAAAGACAATGTAAAGGTGGCAAAAACTGCAGTTCCTCTAGGTCCCACCTAAGGCTTGCTCTTCTAGATAGTTTCACTCTTTGCAACAAATCTGTGTGAGATATTTTTTTTAACTGCACCACCTGGACAATTTAGTAAATTTAACCAGTCGTTTTACTAATAGACCATCTTAATCTTTCATAAGATACTTAAAATCTTTGATATTCCTGTAGATATTGAGTTAACAATGTCATACATTTCTCAGGTCTTTTAATTCAGCTGTGATGTTTTTGTTATTTCATGAATATATTTTATTATACCTTTTAATCAAGATGTAGGGCTATTTTTCAGAACTCATTAAAGGCTGTTTTTAGAGATTTATGGTCCTCACAGGCAGCCACACTACAAAACCATTATTTTATAAAATATAATGCGTTACTGTAGATTAGACAAAATGTAAAGTATTTAAAATGAACTCAGCCTTAAACATCTGCTGCAGTAATACATATACAAATTATTTGGAGCCCTTTTTTGCAGAACCAGTACTTTTACTTGAAAAGTAGTAGTGAGGTGTTACTATATTCTAAAAAAGTCCTCCTTCACTGGTCATTGTCAGCTTAGGCATGCCTTGAAGACATAAAGGCCTGGAAGACCTCTAATTTGCTTTAAAAAAAAATTCTGACAAAACTGAGGTTATTGTACTCCATCCATCCATCCCTAAATATCTTAGAAACATGGTGTCTGGTGTCTGACTTTAGATGGCATTCAGTCAGACACTGTGAGGAATCTTGGAGTCATTTCTGATCAAAATACGTATATTGTATGTCCTTCAATTTGCACATTACAGAAATATGTAGGACTGCCTTCATTCATTTGCGCAGTATTGCTAAAATCAGAAACACCCTGTCAGAGTGACGCTGACATGCTAGTTCATGCATTTATTACTTCTAGACTGGACTACTGTAACTCATTATTATCAGGTTGCTCTTAAAGCTTCCTGAAAAGCCTTCAGTTAATCCAGAACACTGCAGCGAGAGTACTAAGAATTAGAAAGAGAGACCATATTTCTCCCATATTAGCTTCTCTTCATTGGCTCCCTGTTAAATCCAGAATTAAATTTAAAATTCTTCTCCTCACGTACAAAATCTTGAATAATCAGGCCCCATCTTATCTTAAAGACCTCATAGTACCATATTATCCTAACAGAACACTTCGCTCTTAGACTGCAGGCTTACTTGTGGTTCCTAGAGTCTTCAAAAGTAAAATGGGAGGCAGAGCCATCAGCTATCAGGCCCCTCTACTATGGAACCAGCTCCCAGTTTGGATTTGAGAGACAGACACCCTCTCTACTTTTAAGATTATGCTTAAAACTTTCCTTTTTGATAAAGCTTATAGTTAGGGCTGGATCAGGTGACCCTGAATCCTCCCTTAGTTATACTGCAATAGGCCTAGGCTGCTGGGGGTATCCCATGATGCACTGAGTGTTTCTCCTTCT
>VUQS01022539.1:0-11823 GCA_015108495.1 Heterochromis multidens | reverse complement strand
TGCTTTTTAAGTGTCAGGTAATTTCAAATGCAACGTTTCTATCAGTTTCTAAATCCATAAAGAGCAGTAAACCTCAGAGCAGCAGCAGGTCAGCTGATCACAGCCTGTACACTAAGAACATCTACTGGAGCTCACAATAGAAATTATTGTGAGTTGTGATTTTTTGCCCCATGCTGAGCCACTACAACCGATGTTACAGTTCCCCCACCTGCTGAATCCCACTTTAACCCCTGACTGTACTCATTTTCATGTTTATGTGTGGAGGCAAAGTCATCCTCTACAATGTAGGCAACAGCCGTTTTTTAAAAATTCTCCTCCTTTTTCTCTGCTGATGTTCTACATAACTGATTCAAGCTGGGTACATTCATTAGAATTCAAATTTAGACTGAAATAAAGTTTGTATTCGCATGTACTAATATAATACATTTTATTATATTAATAGAGCACAAGGTTCAGTTAGCTTTGCCCAAAAATAGCTGCTATAAACATCCTCAAAAAGAGCTACTTTTACTTTCTTACTTTGAGAACATTTCAGAGCCTGTACTTTTTCACTTATACTTGAGTAAAGAAGTTGAATCAGTACTTCAACTTTTACCAGAGTATTTTTTAACACAAGTATCTGTACTTCCACTTAAGTACACAATGTCTGTACTTTTGCCACCTCTGCCAAACACACAACCAATTTCTGCATAGATTGTCACAAAATGTGTTTGCTAGATGGAGAAGCGTGAGAAAGAGAAGACAGGAAAGATAGATGAGAGATCATTTTCAAAGATAAGGACTGCTTAGGAAGTGAAATTTTATAAACTAGAAATTTAAATCTTAGATGTACTAGTTAAATTTAGAGTTTTTAAAACAGATATTGGATCTATATATGAGGTCTTGCTGAGTTATGTTTTTGTGAAATGTCTTGCAAAACAAATTGAATTTTGTTTTTTGGAGGGTCTTTACCTTACAATATAAAGCACCTTGAGGCGACTGTTGTTGTGATTTGGCGCTATATAAATAAAATTGAATTGAAGTTGGCCTATAACTATTCTTTTATTCAAAGGTTGTATGAAAATACTATGCTAGGCAGTTTGATGCTGATTAGATTCACTCACCGAATTTTACCTTTTATATTCTCTTTATAGTGTCTAGGGGCTGGAAATCAGCCATATGGTTCATGAAATATCTGCTTACATTTTGTTGAATTCAGTTAAACCCACAAAGAGCATTAAATATCAGAGTAGCAGCACAAGTCAGCTGATCAGAGCCTGTACACAAAGAAAAATCTATTGGAGCTCACAGTATAAGTTATTATGTGACTTATTTCTAAGTAATTCTCTTCCCCACACTGCACTGCTGCACCCGATCTTAGGGTTCCCCAACCTGCCAAATCCCATTTTAACCCAGGGTGTATTTATCAAGATATATTGAGCCAATGAATACATATTTAATTGAAACGTTAGCTATACTTTAATTCTGATAATGACATAATTACTGAGGCAATGAAACACACTTTCACATGTAAAACAGCTTTAGCACAAGTGCTGCTGACATGCTCTTTCTGATTACCCTTTGGTGATTGTTTGATTTTAAAGCGAGGTCTTTTTCTGAATCCTTGAACTTTTTGTACACCTGCACATAATCCTGATCAAGTTTTCTCCACTCTAATAATCTTTTCAAGTTTAATCACTTTGTGGGTTTTACACTGGCAATGCAGCACTGCTCTATGTATATGTTTTTTTTAATTAAAGAATATTTGTTATTATAATCACTGATTGGTTGTGATGACAACATTTCATCACTGCAAGGCTCACTATGGGGAAGACATCAGGGAAGGGCATTGTAGAACTAATTGCATCTTCTCTGAATGTTTTAGCACCACAGGAAGCTACAAAAAGAGAATATGGATTGAATTTGTTAGCACTATGGAGAGATACAGTTTTAACCACTCACCTCATTTACATTATTATCTACATAATAGACAATCATTCACTACATGCTTGTTTGTTTGCTCGTAATCACAATGTGTAGTATAACACAACAGAGGTTTTGATATTCATCCAGAACAAAGCATTAAAGTTTAATTTTAAGAAGAGGTAGTTTACATGGCATTAACAATTTACAAGTCGTTCTTAAATTACTTTTTTGAATGACACACAGCATTTTGGCTAACAACCTTCATTCTCATGAGACTGATATAATGAATTTTTGCACAGGCTAGTTCCTTTATCACAACCCACACACAGCCCCAGCAGCCATCAGTCAACGAGTGCCACTTTCTGCTGGCTTGAGTAAACACTATTATCTTTTATTTATTTATTTTTTTAAATAGTCCCATCTTTCCAGCAACATCAAATTGGCCCATTTGCTGTTTTTAGCTTCTACAGTGGTAGGAGAATTTGATTTCCTTGTTATGGGAAATTATACATCTACTGCATGATAAAATGTCAGTTGTATAGCCTACAAGCCTCAGGATCAGGGAAGGCTTGTATGCAGCTGCCACAAAAGTGACTTCAAAAGAAAATTTCAAGCAACGTGCATAATACTTTTCTGTTTTGGTATAAAGCAGATTCATGTTCATTTAAAAAAAAAGCTTTCCTATTTTGAAAAGGTCCACATGTGGCAAGGGTTGATGTCACCTTTCAGTAGATGGCAGTGTGACCCAAATTTTACATGGGATGGTTTTGCATCCTCAGATTTACAAGTTATACACCTCGAAACTTAGGTGATTTGAATGGTTTGACAGCTTACCTATTTGTCTGGTATTTTCTATCAAGAGAAGGGTTGCTTAGTGTGCAACTTTGTGTACAATTTTGCTAGACAAACACACCAGAGAAAAGTCTACTGCAACCACCAGTGATTCCTGTAAATGTGTGAGATAAGAACCACCCACCCCCGCCGTTCAGTATCCTGCTCATCCGGTGAGCTACAGTGGAAATCTTGCTGTCCCAGAATAGGTTTCCCTTTATTTTGTCAAGATTTACCATAGTTCAAGACTTACATATGGAGGAGCAAAACTGAAAGGAAATAATCATAATAATAAATAAATCTCATTAAATACAATTCAAATAATATAATGAATAAATGTAGACATGAATTTAAAAATAAGTAAATGGATCGCAGTTTATCTTAGTTCTATAGTAATATGGAGCCCTTCATCGATCATCAATAGGTCATCGCAATGACAGCCCCCTCATTTGCGTAATAAAGCAGAAAGGAATAAACGACAAAGAAAATGCAAAAATACATTATTTTGGGTAAATAAATATCTACATGACATACTATACGAATAAACACATAAATGTAGTATACACTTAAAAAAGAGTAAATTAATAAATAGAATGCACCATTAAATGGAGGCCTAATTAATACATTTAAAAAAGATTTTAAAAAAAGGGACATTTAAAAAAAATAGCAGGTCAGCAATGCGGTGCTGTGGTTAACAGTGCCATCTCACAGCAAGAAGGTTCTAGGTTCAAATCTACCAGCTAAGTGGGCCCTTTCTGTGTGAAAATTGCATGTTCTCCCTGTACCTGCAGGGGTTGTTTTCGGGTACCCCAGCTTTCTCACATAGTCTAAAGAAATGTATGTTAGGTTAAGTGGTGATTCTAAATTGGTGTGAATGGTTATCTGTCCACCTGTGATAGACCGACAGCCTGTCCAGGGTGTCCCCCGCCTTTCACACTGTGAAAGCTGCATAAGCTCCAGCCCTGAATTGGATAATCAGTTAAGAAAATGTATGTATGGATAAATAAATACAGAAGTAATTGGAAAACTGGCATTTTCAGATAGCTCAGACTGATTGCCACCGGATTAACAATATAGGGCAATTCCAGTGGCAACAGTGTTGTAGATTTGAGCATACAGTGTTAATTTGGAAACAGTGTGGATATGTTTTGTGCCTAAGCTGTTAAGAGAATACATCTATTTAGAACATGTGCAAGTAAAAAGTGCCATTTGAGAGAAAAGAAAACTAAAGGTTAAAGCAAATAAAAAGTTTCTGTGATAAAACTGTTGGGTTCAAATTTTATTCATGGAGAAATGTTCCAGTATAAAAGTCATCACAAAAGATTAAAGATTCCAGTTAAAAACATGAATCTGATATGTTGTCAAATTACAAATGAGGTGATTTTTGTTAGTCTGATGTTTGACAGCTCGGTGCAACCTTTGCCAGTTTTTTGTTTTATTTTCACAATGATAGGGCCTTGCTTTAAATAATGGAGTATTAAATCCCCTGGGGACAGCTCAAAACCCTGCATGGCTGATTACATCCTGCTTTGATTTAAATGCACTCATCCCTCACAAACATCCTCAGAGTCTACCCATTCTGCCCGGAAATTAGTGAGCCAGTCAAAATGATTAATAAATGGCTGGTAAATAAATCCAATTTTGTCACTGTATAGGCGACACATCACACTGAGGCGTCCATATTAGGGGTCCTTTATAAAAATGTGTATAATGATTTCCCTGTATTCACCAAAAAAAAAAAAAAGATATCCAGCCTGAATTCTTGCTCTGCTGAGATAATAAAGTACAAGAGGAAGATAAAGAAAAACAAAAGCTTTTCTTACGTAAAAGATTTCTTATGAAAAAATATTTCTAAATAAATATACCACTTCAGCTCTCTAAAAGTGCTTGACTTTTAAATCTAAGATAAATTATATATTAAATGCAAATACACATGATAACACCTCATACTCCCTAGACAGCAGATAGATTTCAGCTACCTTTATGCAAAACAGACTTCTAATGCGTTTTTTATTGCTTCCTGACATTCAGTACAGGACCTTTAGAACTGGCATTGTAAATACTTACTGTCAAAAACCAGGACAATACTCACTGCTTTGTGCTTATAAAAGCCAGCTGCTCTATCACTGAACATTGTCTAGTAAAGTAATAGACAGAGGGCCCCCTCAGGCATGTGACCAGGAATAGCTGCTGTCCTGATTGTCCTCTCAGTTGGTGACCGTGAGTGAGAGGCTTCATGTGTTCAATGTTCATCAGTGTTCCTATTTATTTACTTACACGAATATGCAACAAGCTATGACACAGAAGAAAACTGAATTGATTAAAACGATTACAGGATGAAAACAAAATTGGCTCGGATAATGCAACATCTAACAGAGATCATTCATGCACGCAAATGGCTTGAACAGCAGCCGGGATTAAAATTAGTTTAATATCCCACTGAAAGAGCGTTACACTTTGAAATATTAATCTGCTTTTGGGAAAAGTATGATTATGTCGTATTATGTCTAGTTTTGAGGAAGAAAGGCATTGATTTAGGTGCATAAGTGCCATTGATTTTAAACGGAAGATTTCTCTTTTCCTCTTTTTTAATTCTTCAAGTGTTTTATATTAGAACTGTGTTAACAGGGGAGATATTCTCACACTTTCTGCAGTTTTTTTTGGTAGACATTGGTTTTCAGTTTATGTTTTGAAAGCATTTTAATATATTTAATGGTTTTCTTTGTCATTCTCCATGTGTCTGTAAAAGATAGGCTGATTGACCAATTCTTTAAAATTCATTTACCATTGATGTTTCAGAGTGCACATGTAGGAAATTCTCAAGCATAACGAGACTCAGGAGGCAGAAACAAGATTACTAATAATCTCTGTCTGAGAAGCTGAGTTTTGATGTATTACTCTACAACATGACTTTAATGAAGGCAGGTGGTGCAATCAGAACAATGGTTAGTGTAACTGCATTTTACATATTGCATCAATATGTCTGAATTAAAGTATTCTCAAAGATTGTAAAAAATTGACAAAAATCACATATTTTTATATCACATCTTCCAGAAGATCATGTCACTTCTCCTATTGTTTTGGCACTTCTCACAAATGTCAAACACATTATTTGTATAGTATCTCTATAGTATTTCATCCATCAATGCTTTGTTTCTCAAACACTGATAATATACTTGCTGCTTCTTGTCCAATGTGTCCAGTACCCCCTCCCCCAAACTGGTTACAATCAAATTGTTATGTTTCAAAGGTACATGTGCACTAGGCATGTGGAAAGTAATAGCTCAACTGAGCTGATAAACTGATAGCAATGACAGCATTTAAAAATTGTTCAAATAACTGGACAAATGGACAAAAGAGCTGTGCAAAAGTCTTGAGCCACCCCTCATTTCTTTATTTTGGTATCAAAATGGTAATAGATGCAGTGATATATTGAAATCTATGCAAACACACATGGAAATACAGTATTTAAGGCAAAACAGAGTTTGTACAGTTATAACAGAAAGTCATGGTGGTATGACCACCTTTAGTCTTTAAGCAATCTTCGGCTTTTTGAAGGATATTCTCTTCCACTGTGTTTTACAGATGGCTGAAGACACTCATTGTTGTACCTCTCTCCTGACTGCCTCCATACATATGAAGAGAATTTGAACAAAAAATTTCAACTTTGGATTCATCACTCCATAAGACCAGTTGGCACTGATTTTCAGTCCAGTTCTTGTGTAGTTTGGTATACCTCAGCCTTTTCTCCCTCTTTCCCTTCCTTATAAATGGCTTCTTGACAGCCACCCTTCCAATGAGACCATTTCTGATGAGGCTTCAGTGAACAGTAGATGGATCAACTGAAGGGCCAGATGCATCTCTCGGGTCCTGTTTCAGGTCTTTGCTGGATTTTTTCCTATTTCTTAAGGACATGACTTTCAGATACTGTTCACCTGCTGTAGATATTTGCAATGGTCAAATGTTTCAGGTGGTCAAATGGTGCATCTCATTTTGCCACTCAACTTATGGTACTGACAGTACACTTCATTGAAAAAATACTGGAACACCTCATGTATCATATTATGTAAAAATTAATAATTAAAAATATTGACTCCTGTTCAAAATAGAATTTGTTGGAACATAACAAGTAGTGTTGATAAAGGGTTACCTGAGTACATCTAAACATTGCTCAGGTGACTGACTGAAAATGTTGGAAATCGCTGATGTAAAAGGAACAATTGGCTAAAGAATCAGTTTTCTCTTTTCCAAAGACCGCACTAACAGTATTCAGAATGTGCAAACTTAAAAGTCTTCAGTGTCCTGAAGCCAGCTCCTGGCAATCATTAACTCTTTTTGTCATTGTTGTTTTTTTTCTTGAGTGTTCAGCATTTCCACATGAGCCCTGTCACCCACACCAAGAGCATATTTATTTTACATCACATGCCCCTCTATGTGACATGGACAGAATAAAAAGAGAGGGAAAAAAAGACTTTAGAAACTCTCAAAAGCATATATATATATATATATATATATATATATATATATATATATATATATATATTTTTTTTTTTTTTTTTTTTTTTTTTTTTTTTTTTTTTTTTTTTTTTTTGTTTTTTTTATATTTATTTTTTTATTTTTTATTTTTTTGTCTTTTCTTGTCTTTTTTTGGAGTGTATGCAGCATACTTAGATGAGGCACGACTTTAAGGTGTCCTACCACACTTCCTTGTCCTCAATTCTGCCAGTTAAAGAATATATAGTCCTAATTACTACAGATATGTTCTGGGACTTAACAAAGAAGACAGTGCTCCCAAAGGCTTATGGCAATTTTGGGTGCTTGACTCCTTCAAATTGAAAAGATACATATACAGCCTCTGGACTATTCATATCTCCAGAGTTTTAAATCAGTATGCTGCTGCTTTAGTGTAATTTGGAATCCAGGGAACTCGATCCAGGTACTTCAGCAGTAATGGCGGGCATACCCTCTAGCTGACATCAATTCTGTAGATTTCTGATTGGCAACCAAAGTTTGACACGTCTCCCTACTTAACAGTTAGCCAGTGTAAGCTTAAGTCTAGAGGGAAGATCGACAGGAGGCTGAAGTGGATCCTTTGGCGCTATCTTATTTTACTATAGCTGAACCAGGCCTATTGACTGGGACATTAAATATTCCATGTATACTGCTGAGCAGCCTAGCCCCTTAAAGATGTTTTTATTGTCTTTTCTGCCATTCATGTAATAAAATCTGACTGTTGCTGTTTAAAGAAACATGATGCGCTTGTGATCAAAGAGAACTTCAGACTCCATCACAAGCAAGAAGAGCAATATTCCATAAAGATTAATATTTACTGTGTTTATTTTGCATTATGTGGTTCTTTCCCTTCATCCTTGTTTTGGTTATGGATTGAGGAGAGGACAAAATAAAGGCGACTGCTGCAATTTCATCCCTATTGGCCCAATGGCAAATTGGCCCTTTATCAAACAGAGACCTCATCTATCAAGCTAAAGATGGGTATTGAAATTGTTCTACTGGCTACAAATCAGGCCAATGGACCGCCCTTTATCTCAGACAAGGCCGTCATCACTCTGTAGTGGCTGGAAGGGGAGGAACCAAGCCACTTAAGAGTCTATCCTGCCTTCCTTTGCTGATGGATGTGGCCTACTTGACCTCTCTGTGACCAGGAGCAGCTGGACGAGGGCCAAACCTGTGATTAACCTGCATCATGATTGGGCTGCATGTTTTTTCTGCTTTCACACTAAAACTCTGAGTTATTTTGTTGTTTTTCCTCATCCTGACATGCTGTTGCTGTCCTTTTTTCACCTTTCTGCTTCTTTATTACTGTTGGCTTGAGTTTTTCTACCCTTTTAATCTCGTCACTATGTCTTTGTCTCTTTCCCCCATCTCTCCTTTGCACACAGTTTCTTTTCCTTTTCCCCGTTTTTCTAAATCTTCTCTCTCACTGCCAACATTCATTTTCTGTAGCCAATCAATGCAAATAGAGAAAGACCATAATGAAGGACAAGACAAATGGGTGCTGTGTTCTTAGCTGTGCCTCCCTAGTTTTAAATATTGTTCTGCTTGATATGATTGATGGAAGTCTGTACTCAGGTAATACCTCACTCTTGCCAGATTCCAAACAAGCAGCTATCCATAATAGTTAGATATCTAAACTGCCTGGCTGGCATAATCCAACTTTGTGTTTCTGTCAATATGAATAACATAAATTTTACTGTATATCTCTACCTTTAGATTAAAACTGATGAAATGGTTCCCTCTTCACTACTGATTCAAATCGACATCAACATCAATTTACCAATAGGTCAAAAGTTATGAAAACATTTCCAGCTGACATCTTTTGATCGCAAAAGTGCATACCATGATGATGCAGAGTGATCAGCCTGACTTGTGATCTATCATTCCATGACATCCATGCTTGGCATCCGGTATCTTTGCTCATCTTCCCTAATCAATTTCATGACTTATGGGTTTAACTAAAAGCCCTCCAACCAGATCCCCTTCTTAATTATGTTTTAACTGCTCTGCTTTCATTTGATTAGATTCAATCACAGTGCAATTAACCCCCTCTGTTTTTATTCATACTCAGTCATAGACAGGGATATTATTTTTACGCGTAAAGTCATTAACATAAAGCTTCTTTGTGTCATTGGGCTGATTGGAAACATTATCTAGGACATAGGACCAGCCTTAAAGTCATATTTTGGCAGCTAGATGTGGATGGATGTTTAATGGTAAGTTACTGTTTGTCTTTACTACTTTTATGGATTGCTTTGGTTTACCTGATTATCATGTTTTTTGCAACACTCTGCTTCTCTTTAGCAATGTTGAAGGATTCTGAAATCTCAAAAATTCAAGTGGTCATTATATTCTGATTTTATTGTCCAACTCCAGCAATCCAAAACAGGGTCATAAAGGCAGTAATTTACAATGATTTATGGGGAAAGCTTGAGTTACTTTGACATGCAACATACATTATTCACATTGTGTCCGATAAAGCAATATAATACTCCCCTGTAGTAGTCTCTTTAAACATTACAATGCACCCAGCCACACCATAAAACTGCTCAGATTTGGTTGAGGAAAACTTCAAAAACCAGATCCCAGTATGATCAAGCATTGGAATCACCAAAACAAAGTAGATTCAATGAGGCCCCACCTGGCAACCCACAGGTCCCAAAGATCTGCTGCCAAGGTACATGGTTTTAATGTTGTGGCTAATTGTTATAGGCAAAGTAACCCAGCTGATTCAATCTCTTGCCACTTCTTCTTGCTCCTCCTCGGGGTACTCCCAGACCATAGCAGATCTATAATCTCTCCATTGTAGCCCGACCATGGGAGTACACTGGGTGTGTCACATTATAGCTCCAATGCTCAAGCTGATGCTTGCAAAGCCAACTCAGTTAGTTTCCTTTGACGTAGAAGAGTGGCGTCTACTCTGAGCTCCTTTCTAATATCTGAGCTCCTCACTTTATCACCTATAGCAGTGGATGGAGATAATTTTGGTCCCTGTATAAGCAAACTCATTCTTTCAGTCAGACTGAATGGAAAATTAAGAGCTTTAATTTGTGACTCAGCTCTATGGTGCAGATATATGTGTACCATTACAGACAGATGGGATAGTGGGACTAAATTAATTGGGGTCATGACCAAAAGGTACAAAAAAAATCTGGTTTTGACCAAGAGGAGATGGCACAAAGGGTGTTAATTGGAAAATAGAAAGACTAAAAATAATCTATTCACCCCAGAAAGTAGAAAAAACATAACATCAACAATAAAAAAGATAAAACTGTCAAATTTACTAAAAACCCTGAGGACTGCCACTGGGAAAATTGAATTAATAAACGATAAACTTGTAAACACTCCCTTTTGCCATTTCGTCCATGTCTGCTGTCAGAGTTACAATTTGTGGATTATTCAGTTAACTGGCTGAGATGATGTGTCAGAGATCGGAAGTAAAACTTACTAAAATGATAAAACACTGCAATTACTACAATAAAGGCATGAAAATAAGGGAAAAAACAGTAAATAAAAGTGTGTAAATATATAAACACAGCACGATAGATAATCACACCAATCCATAATAAAATCATATTAAAGATATGACCACCAGGTGACAGATACAGTATCTGCATCACTCGAAACACAGCTCTTGTCCTCCTCAATTTCAAATTCTCTTCTGTTATGGAGTAGTTTTGTCTATATTACCAAGAGGATAAGCTCCTGGTAAGATCTCTCCTGGTCTGAGGTTAAGAAGATGGGCTGCCCCCCAGAGGCAGGGGCAATTTTTACTGCCGAAAGAAATGATAGCCAGAACTTCAAAAGACGAATCCAAATTATGATAAAGTAGAATTTTCAGCTAGCATACTGATACTCCTTCTATGATTCATTGTTGCTAACACTAAACTACTACTGCTCCAAGCAGTTTGAAATGAATGCAAAGTATTTTTGCCAGTACTGCTTTTATGTGTGTCTGGCATGTATGTAGTAGACTGCGTAATCCCACAGCTTGCCCTTGGTGCAGGGCAAGAAAATTGGGCACTATGAAATGCTAATCAAATTTAGGGAAAACCAATTCTGAATTCTGAGAGACTTATCCCATCCCATCCCATCCCCTTGACTCAGTATGTGTGAGGTGTTATCAGTCCCTTGGGGGAAGCAGGAGAACCTTGGCCTGCACAGTGTTAGGGAAGGGAAAAAAACTGAAGTCTTCCGGGAGAAGAACACCCACACACATAATGGACACCTGCAGAAAGTAAAACAGGTCAGGACTCCAGTGTTTTGATAAGGCAGAGGACTCATGAATTAAAGAGTGGTGGGGGGAAATATGACATTTTTCTTTTCCATTCTGTCTATCAGGACTACACTCGGTTGCCAGTGAAATTACCTGGAGAGAAGCTGGTCCGATAATGGACTGGCAGAGGAGAGATTCACTCTAGTAATTTCTCTCTCCTAGTGAGGGCAGATTGGCATTGAAAATTCAAAACACTTTCATCGTCTTTTGGGAAATCCGAGAGGCAGAGGAGTCACATTATCATAATAGATCATTTGTATCTGCTTAAATACCTATTTTTCTATTGTGTAATAGGA